>VDFB02073118.1:0-17202 GCA_007258455.2 Sequoia sempervirens
TTACACTATCAGGAATTTTTTCCTCTTTACCTCTATGAGTAGCCTTTTGTGACTTTACAGAGACACTATTACATTGAACATCATGTGCATCTATCTTATACAAGGTACCAATATGAGCACCCTTTGCTAGCACCATTGAGCCTCTAGTCATCTTGTAGCCATTTCGAGCATTGACTTGCACTCTAATATCATTAGGATTACTAACATAAAGTAGATTTGAGCCGGACCTAGTATATGCATTACATCATTGATTCCCTTCACTCTTCCATCGAGGAATTGAATTCACAGCCTCTTCATGACCAACAATTTCCAAAGAAGATGAATCCTTGCAAATACACCTTTCACCATCGTATTTTTCATGCCATTGGACCCGATCTCTCTATGAGGATATCATGTGGAAAGATGCTTTCGAGGAGTAATCAACCCGGAACATCATCGATTACTGCGTGTAAAGGGACTGCAATGGCATTTTGCATCACTCGAGAAGAATCATTATTTAGAATAATTCTTCTTCTTCTTCTTTTCTCCTCTTTACAATCCTTCCCGGACATGAGCCGGGTTTCCCATAATTCCTAGCACTTCACCTTGGACTTCTTGCTAGGAGACTTTTGATCTCCTCGATTCGATTTAGACTTCATGTCCCTTCTTAACTAACGCCTTTATCTTCGATCGCCTCTAATAGCAGAGTACTCCTTCCATGCATCTCGAAGATTTCCTTCTCATCTCTTCGATAACAAAGAAGCAACAACATCTTCCATCTTAAAAGTGGATGTCGTATTCCCAATAGCCATCACCAAGTGATCCCAAGAATCTGGCAAAGAACATAATAATAGCATACAACGATCCTCTTCATCAATCTTCATGCCCAAAGATGTTAACTGTGCAATCAACATGTTGAATGCGTTCAAATGATCAGCAACAGATCCTCCTTCCTGCATTCTCAAAGAGTACAGCTTCTTCCTCAAGAACAATTTATTCACCAAGGACTTTCCCTAATAAATTGATGCCAGTCTCTTCCACAAGGAAGATGCAGTCTTCTCTTCATGAACATTCAGAAGAAAAAAGTCTTCCAAACAGAGTCTTATCAACCCCTTTGATTTTCTATCTGTAAGGTCCCAATCTTCTTGCTTCATGCCTATAGGCTTCATTCCAAACACAACAAGCCATAAATCATGATCAACCAACAAATCTTCCATTTTGAGTTTCCACAACTCAAAATTGTTGCCATTGAATTTCCCAATTTCAAACTTTCCTGACGTGCTCACCATCTTAATCTGTAATTCGAATTACCAAATTTCTACAAGACTCCCACTGAATAGAAATTGACTCAAAAAACCCAACATACCCACAATGATAACACAACTGGCCAGGCTCTGATACCACTTGTAAGGAAAGCTAAGGTGCGGAAGCAACTTTCCTAACGTCAAAACCTCAGGGAAGAATGCAGAGGTGCTTTTAAATTTTCAATTACAGTCCAATTAAGATACACTTGAAAGCAATAACATAAACAGAGAATATAACATACACAGATGAACACCAGATTTACATGGGAAAACCCTTACAGGAGAAAAACCCACCACACCAAGAAAAACCCTATTGTATTACAGTAATGAAATTACATACAGAGTACGGGCTTCACTCTCTCTGATGTCAATTTACAATAGCATAAACATAGACCAACCTTGTACAGAACATTCAAGTTACAATACACTCATAATTGAATTCACACTGATCATACATCGAACTATTCATCCAACTGTTCATACAACCATCAAACTGAACAACATCTGCAATTCCTGAGTATATCCATGATGCACATGGTTTGTTGATCTTCCTCTTAGTAACGGCCACAACAGTCTAACTCCCAATGATTCCCATTTGACTTCTCTAATTGGTCGTAGACTCACCACGTAGGATAGTAATCACTCGGTCAAAGGTGTTCAACCTATGTCGCATGTTGGTGAGACACTAACTGTGTCTCCCCGATGCCACAAGAACGATTGTAGTTATCGCCAAGAGTCCTGACCATCGGTAAGACGTTACACTGAGTTCACAAGTCGCATCGACCTCAACATTCTCATCGGCGAGACAATCGCTATTCGATGAGACATCATACCTGAAATGAAACTAATTCCCAAATATAAAAATGCAATGATTTAAATTGATTTCCACAGATTAATCCCAAAAAAATTTCTATGCACCAATTTTAATCTAATATTTAATTCCCAATTCAATAGTTTTAAACTAATTGAATAAATTAATAAACAATTGCATTCAAATATATTCAATCATGCCATAAATAAATTATTAATTCAATAAACTCAAATATTTAAATTAACTTTATCAGGCATTAATACTTATCTTTGAAATGTGCAGGAGAAATCCCCAACTATTGTTGGAATGGTCCTTGGTTCAGCCTCTTCCGTCTGTGAGCAGTCTGGGAGGAAAGCAGACTTGGCTGCTCTACACGAGTGCTGGTTCCACCGGAACAATGCTCAACACTCGTGCCACAAAACCATGCCCTGGCCAGGACCGTCCTGAGTGCACGCGCTTGTACCCCAGGTTGGACACCCACTGTAGGAGTGCCCCTTCTCCGTCCTACTCACAGCCTGCTAACCTTGAAACCCTATTCCGGCAATGTGCTCCACTTTATTTTCCTCTTTTTTTTCATGTCTGTCCTTTTCCAAGTTTCACACGAATGATTTATATATCTTTTAAGGGGTGGTTTCCAAATTCATCACACCCTTTCACAAAGGTTTCCTTTTTAACAATTATTTAAATAAATAATTAGGCTTCCCTTTTTAAAGAATGTTTATGCAATATTCTTTAATCTCTCTTTTTACCAAAGGATTATAATATCCTTTATTTTTCTCCCCCTTTTTAATTATAAAGGGTTATTTAATAGATTTATTTTCTCTTGGGGAAAAAGTCTCATAACAATACCGATGTTCAAAGGTCACATAGATATCAGCTTTCCCTTCGGTGAGACTATCGCTCTTTGCCAAGAGATCATATAGATCCTTCCAGTCATACCAAAACAAACAACTGTCAGCAAGACTTACCGCTATCGTTGAGACGTAATACTGAACCCTCAAGTCATACCGAGCATCAAACAGTTGCCAGGAGTCATACCGACAATAGACTACCCCATCGCTGAGACACACATCCATCGCTAAGAATTCATACCAAAGCCTTCAAGTTATCCCGATGACTCCGAGTGAAGCTGTTCGGCGAGACATACCATCTATCGGCAAGAGATCTTACCAAGTCACCATGTCACCCTGATGTCTTCTAGTGAATAACTGTTGGCGAGAGAACCAATAGTCGGCAAGAGTTCTTGTCGAGGCTTTCACGTCACCTCGATAGCTCCGAGTGTATGCTTATCAGTGAGACATACCACCTATCACCAAGACTTCATACCAAAGCCTTTGTGTTACTCTGATGATTCTGGTCGCCATGAGTCTCCCCGATAACCTTTAGGCATCAACCCGTCGGCAAGACCAATCCACTCGGCAGAGGGTTACAGTGATCATCATGTCACAGCGATAGGTCCATTCGGCAAGACTATAACAAGGTCTCAGCGACCAGAACTTTTCACAAGGTTCCAAAGCTGCTAGTCGTCCAGACAATATGGATGTCACACTGACTTGGCTCTTTCAGAGGTTTCAGCCTGTGAGATTGAGACACATATTTCCAACAATGGGATCATTGATTAAATGACAATAGCCCATTAAAAACTGCCAATAAACCTTTTGATAGCCAAGCACAAGTACATAGGCTGACCAAATCGATCGATGCAGTGGATGGATGATAGGTATTGCTTATGTCGATGGAATAGAGTACACTAGACAACACCGATTTAAATACCGATGTACACATGCATAGGGATGATGCAGGTGACAAAGAATATGCCAATATGCCGACTGCAAAATTTAATAAACCCCACAAATATTTTCACCCCCAACTATATAAAAAATTGCAAAGAATTTTTGTTGGATAAAATAACAAATTTTCCCCAATTTTTTAGAAAATACTGCAGAAAAATATTTTAGAATTTTTTTTTTTGCAAAATTGGAAAAATAGTACCACTTGGTAAGTTGTTCCAGCAAAAAATAATTCACTTCAAAAACAACTTTACCCAAAATGGATGAATTTACAATCAAAATTCATCTGTGCAACCACCTAATCTCAACTATGAGGTTCTTGAAATACCAATCTACACCCAACAAAAAATCTTCAAGCCAACACAATACCCTCAGATCTGGAAAGGAATTTGCAACACCTGGAGCTCTGATACCATATGGGAGTAAATGGTGTTTCCCCAACACCCCCAAGAACAATTGCTAGACCAAAACAACTTCCACGAGAGAGAGAATGGCAAGAATATGCAAATGTACATGAGATGATTTGCTTATAAAGGCAAGGTTGAGAGATAGGATTAGACAAGAGCATGGCAAGTTTCTTAATCCTATGACATGAGACAACTAACTACCTAGGAATCATGCAATACTAGCTAGATAAGATAAGTTCTAAAAAAGTCGACTAAGACTTCTAGAAAGAATCTTATATCCTAAGTAAAATTAATATGTGAATATGTCCCCTAATTACCTAGTGAGTGAATTAGCTAGGTACAAGACATTTATTCTCACCAACAAGGAAGATACCCTAAAGATTGTCTAAAATGTGATGGTAAGCTAAATGAATGTGATGAAATGGTAGAAATGAGGTGAGAAAGTCTCTAGTATGAATTGTAGTTATCGTCAGGAATTTATTAGAAAATAGAATCAACAAGTTTTCCCTAAAAAAATTGTAAGCAGGCAATTGTGGTTCACTAGTTTTCTACAAATGCATCGTTTTAAGGTTCAGTTACAGTTCAATTTATCAGATGCGGTGCAAAAACTGTCATTTGTGGTTTAATTTATCGGTAGTGGTTCATCATTTATCAATTATGGTTTTACTATTTTTTGCAGTTGCGATTAACAAAGGATAAGCCCGATTTTTGACAGTTTTGAAGGGAATTTTGTGTTATTTAATTGAAATTTTTGATAGCAAACACGACAAACAATCTTAATATAGACTAAAAACACTTGGGTTGGTCTAAAAATGGCCAAAAGTATGTTCACAATGTGTGTGTTCTTGAGGTTAGTCACCTTGATTTCCATGGATATAGCACATAATGAGAACAATATCACCCATAGAAAACTCTTGTTTATCCCTAAAGGAAATGGCCAATGGCGACACTCTTAAACCCACTCTAGGAATCTCCTTCAATGCAAGGTAGGGACACCTTTTTAGGTTATGTATGACCATTTTCCTATGACAATGTATCAAAAAGAAATTAACTTATGCAAGACAAGGATTTCCATCTCACTGAAGAGAGCCAAATGTTGGGCATAAAAGTACTATGGGTGTGATGCTATAGCCCTACACTAAGAATATCACCAAAACTCAATCATAAGGGTGGATTCTAACTAGTTGGGATATTATTCGCTACTCAGGGACATGGCACCTTGTAAGCATCCAACAAGCCACTTAAGGCTTTAATCACTCCTAGTAGGGGCTCTTATATGCTTTACGGTAGTACCCCATTCTGAATGACACTATATGGCTCAGGCCTACATACCATGAGGACTTGATAGTTTAGTCTTATCCATTTATATACTGGCTCGAGGGAAAAATCGGTTGGAGTCACCTTCGAGTTCTCCTTTCGAATGCGTCTCTTAGGCAAGCCCCTCTAAGGGTAAACAATAGCAAGACAAACACAATGCCTTTGAATCTATAAGATCATACTAAGTGTGAGGATAGAGCATAATGTGTTTTCCTTACACTAGCATGGTGTTTGTTTTAGCCTCAAAATCAAATTTTTGATGTGAGAGTGCAAATTCCAAGAGGTTTTTTTGATTCCCAAGATCACACTAGGTGCAAGGGAAGAGCATACACACCTCGTAAAAAAGACACAACCACAAGATAGTAAAGTAGTGATTATTTTTATCCCCAAGATAAAATGTGAGAAGACACGCTAATGCAATTTGTTGGTTATTTTTATCCCAAATGAGTGTATGATGCAAAATCTTTTTAATCCCAATGAGTGATATATGTAATTTTTTGTAAATTCTAAGCCTAGATGAGTGACATATGTAGATTGTTGTTCATTTTATCCTTATGAGTGATATATGCATATTATTGTACATTTAAGCTTGAATGAGTGATATATGCAAATCATGGTTCATTTTATCCTTATAAGTGAAGATTTGTAACACATAAGCAAGATGATTCTAAACTAAGTAATCAAAAGATAGGGCAACAAAATTTTGTTTCAAAAGAAATAGTTTTGTTTTGAAAGAAATAGTTTTAGAACTCCCTCCAAGCTCAATGCCACATGCTACAGATCAAACATTAGTAATAGAAAAAAACCCCTACTATGTTGAATGTAAAAGACAAAAATTGGAAATTTTGAATGAAACCCTAAATTTAAAATAAATAGGCAGTTGCTATTGGAGTATGGGAAACACCAAGAGGGGGGGTGAATCAACATTTCAATAATCAACTTCAATTCAATGGTTTTTAAAAACACATAATAGCTTTGTAATTGTTGAATGTTCAATTTCAAGAGTGTAACCAAATGTGATAGCCAATATCATATCCTTAAACAACATGAAAACTCAAATGTTGCAAAGTAGATAAAGGAAGCAACAAGACCAAATTGCATGAAACATAATTATCACATGGAACACAAAGGAATCATAACACAATATTTTTCATGAGTGGAAAACCCTCATAGGGATAAAAAACCACTTGGTAAAATGCCTCACTGGCTTAATCAAAATCCATTGATTACAAAGCCTCACTGGCTACTATTTGTGCCTCACTGGCTACAAAAATATGCCTCACTGGAAAAAACAACAGTCTCATTGCAAAACTAGTAAACAATCAGACAAAGAGTAAAAGACAAAGGGTTACTTTGTTTCTCTAAAGCTCATTGCACTATCACAAACTCCACTCAAACAAACAACTCATAAATCACTTCCTTGTTCAAAGCATCACACACTATTCTAGACTCTAATTCAAAAGTATTTTCATTCATTCTCAAAACACATAGGACTATGCAGAGAAGAGGTTACACATGAAAGAAATGTGATCACTCGAAAACTCCATCTTTATACCTTTGACACAAAACACCAAACTGTGCAAAGACACATTTTCAAGAATGCAACCTTATTGACATATATCCTTCTTCCACACTATTCTCCAGATTTGCTTCTCTATGCATAATATTGATATCAAGAATAGTATCACAATCTCTTATGCATACTACCAAAACTCACACAATCACTAGATTGAATCAAAAAACAAATATATTGCTTTCATATCTTTTTCTCGGCACATAAAATGCATTAGAAAAAACCCTCAGACCCTCGATCACATCATGCAATTACTCAACTATGATATCTTTTCAAGACGTGATATCACAAATTTTTCCCAAAAAAAACTTCTCACAAAAATGTTAGCAAGGAACCCTCTCAACTTTTCTTCATTGTATCAAACAATTTTAAAACTAACTCAACCACTGGCACTGATGTTTGTTATCTTGTCAAAGTAACACACTCGAGGATAAACCATTCTGTAGTTTAAATAAGAGCCATTGATTATCAAGACCCGCCAAGTTACAAAATGAATTATATCCTTTGTCCTCCTTTTAGGTGGTTTAAAAGAAACATGAACCTTTGATAGTAATGCTTGAATCAAACCTTAATTTGAGATTTCCACCAATTTTATATGTTGTCTATAAGCCTCAATGTCACTTTGTGAAGTAATACTCAACTTCAAAACATAACAAAAAGTAAATTTTCCTTTGAAGATCCTCACAATGGATAAACCTTAGGTCTTAGGGTGTTTATCAAACCTTCAATGATCAATAAACCTAAACCTTTGAATGATCAATCAAATACCCTTTTCATCTTGAAATGAAATACTACTTTTGCATCAATCTAATGATGATCACTACCTTTCAACCATACTCAAATGACTTTTGGACAAGCCTTAATGTTTGTAACAATCACCCTTTTCCTTCAACACCAATATAACTTGAGACACTATGAGATACCTAAAAAAAAGCATGAACAAGGGCATGACCCTAAAGTACCAACATCATGAACATGACCTTGAAGTACTAACACACCTTTGACATCTTTGACATGAAACAATGTCACTACCGATAGTTGCGGCTCTGGAAACCATAGTTGTGGTTCACAGTTGTGTCGCAAGAAATAGCGACTACATCATTTGGAATAGTGACTGCATTTTTCGGATGTAGTGAAGTTTCTAGCAATTGCGTTAAAGCCCTAATCACTTGTGGTGAACCATACTAAACCTACAAAACATGAAAAATCTGACCAAATCCAAGCACACAAGAGACTAATATGATATGATTAGGGGGTTAGACTGTGAAAACTGAAACTAGAGAATGTAAAATGCATAGAAAACCCAATAAATCAATCAAGTTCAAAAGGTGCCCTAGTCTGAAGCAGTTGCATCACACGATAGCACGGTTGTTGCTCACTATCAAGGTTAGTTGCGTCATTTCATACTTGTAACCTAAAAAACTAAAAAATTTATACAAAAATCTACAAAATTTGTCCTTTCACATCAGGTTCACCAATGTAATCAAGGAAAAAGATCAGGATTCAAAATGTAAATAATTAAACATAAGCCTTAAGACCCTAATCAAGTAATAAAGAACAAAGAAAACACCAAAACATGAAATAATGCAACACCATTACTAAAAACTTCATGCCTCCATTTATTGACCTCTATTACCCTTCTCCATTTTGCTAGAACGTGATTGATGCCCTCAGATTATAAGTGTGAAACAATAGCCTTATGTTATGACAACAAAATATCGAAAGATTCTTGTCTCTTAAGCATAAATTCTAGATTTCAAAAGATGTTGAAATGATAATGGTTGGCGTCTTTTATAGAAAAGACAAATTTGAACAGACGTCCAAGATTATATTCTTTTAATTTCAATCAATGATTGAAATTAAACAAGACAAGGTGGGATAAGAATAAGACTAATAGAGAAACTAAAATAATTCTAAAGAATCATTTAATTCGAAAAGGAAAGTGAAGAGTTAAATAATGGAAACATTATTTAAATCTTAGATGAAAAAGGTAAGTTATCATTTTTATTAAATAGCAATTTAATTCAAAAAGTGGGAGAAAAAGGCAAGTCATTAATTAAATAAAATTTAATTAATTTATGGTTGAAAAACTAAAATGAATAATTAAATAATTGACATAATTATTTAATTATAGTAGAAAACGGTAATTAATTAAATAAATATAAATTTATTTAATTATAGAAGACAACGACATTAGAGACATAATTATATAAATATCAATTTATTTAATTTATCAAAAGAGGAAATAGAAAGATAGAAATGAATTAATTAAATAATTAAAATTATTTAATTAATAGAAGACTTTATGACATTAGACAATAATTAAATAACTAAGATTATTTAATTATCAAGGATGAAAAGGGGATTTAATAAAGTTGTAGGCCTAGGACAATTTTTAGTGTCTACAGATACTGTCAAGGAATTCATCTTGAGTAGGGATATCCATGAGAAAACAGTTGAGTGGATCACAAAATTCATGAAATATGATGTAGAAATCAAGATCACCAAGCTCGTGAGAGGAAAGAGGTTGTGTGATCAGCTTGTTGTTGAACACACAAAATACTGAGAGGGGGGTGAATCAGTATTCTACTAAACCATTTGATTGCTAACCATTCAATTATTAAAACACATCTAGTTGCAACTATAAGTAAAAACATGGAAGGGATCATATTGCACAACACATAGACACCAAGATTTTTATGTGGAAAACCCAAAATGGGAAGAACCACAGTGAGGATTAACTCACAATATGTTATAACCAGTCATAAAATATTATAGGGCACACTGCCAAGACACACTGTCCTTGAAAGGCTCACAACCGAAGTACAAAAAGATATGGCTTCTCACCAAAATGCAAAAAGATATGGCTTAGTGCCAAGAATATGAACTAAATGGAATGTGTAGACACTCAAAATATCCTAATCAACATCATGCACTTGATTCTGATTCACTAACACCGATTCTTCCTTAATCATTTCTACACTAACTAATTAATTGAATAATCTTTATTTAATTAATTTAATTCCTCCTAAAATTAGATAATGCACTTTATCAGATTATTTCATCATATTCTTCCTTTAATTAAATAAATCAACTTTATTTAATTAATTCCTAATGTTCTTCATTTACTTAAATAAATCAATTTTATTTAATTAATGCTCTTCATTCAATTAAATAAATCAATTTTATTTAATTAAATCCTAATGTTCTTCATTTCATTGAATAAATCACTTTATTTAATTAAATTACTAATGTTCCAATATCCTCTCATTTGATTTAAATAAGCTCAAAATATTTAAATTAAATGTCACAATCAAACTAATTTCATCTAAGTTAGTTAATCCTAAATTAATTAACTCCTAACACTAATCCCCCATTCCTCTAGCTTTTAACTCCACCCTTGGGTAAGTCAACCATGGTCAAGTTGCACATGTAAATCAATTTATTTGATTCAAATTACCCTATTTTTATTCAAATATGGCATATTCATTGGAGTATTCCATCCACTTGACTTTTCCCTCCCAAAGGACTTTTGTCCTCCACCTTTGCACTGAAGGCTCTTACATGTCCTCTCCTTGAGCCAACTTGGAATTAATTCCTCTTACACCTCCTCTTACACAAGTCACCTCTTCAAATTCAAATTTCACCTACATGCATTAAGCATGCACATTGTTCAAAATATGCTCCACTCTCCTTCATTAGCATGTTGACAAGTGGCATAATGCCATTGGTCCTCTTTTTAATCCCACATCCATCTCATTCTTCACTCTTCAAACCTTCTTCATTATAAATAAAGGCCTTCTCTATTGATTTGGGATACACAAGTTTATTCAAGTTCATTATCCATAATTTCACCCACAATTTCATCCAAGTTAGCATAGAATTCATCATCCATAGCTAGGTTATTGGAATTTTGCATCAAGAATCACGCATCTATCATCAAGCTTATCAAGGAAAAAGGGCTTCTTTCCACATCAAAGAAGCACCAATTCCCCTATGGGATACTAGTTTGAGCATTAGAATAGGGTTTCTTTAGTAGATTAGTTAATATTTTGCTTTGATTTCATGTTCTTGTGTTTGAATGAATTTCATAGGGAATGCATGTTTACACTTAAAGGACTAATGTTTTCTTGTTTTTCCATGTTTGAGTAGGTCTAGGAAAAGCATTCACATTTTGGCTCTAGAAGGAGGGAAAGTCTTTCAAAATTAACACATTTTTTTGGTTAATTTCGCTATTTTTTCACTTTTCTTATTTTCCCAAGACACAACGACGTTGAGAAGTCAAATAGCGATGCAATCACTTCAGCATTGCTATATAGCGACACTGCATCTGTAACCAAAGGGAGACATTGTAGTGATTTTCCTAAGGGCCAGATAATTTAAATCTCAAAGGGCGATGTTGGTTAATATAGCAACGCAATCATGGTCTCTGTTTTTCCACAGAGCGAGGTTGATTTCCACATAGAAACATTGAAGCTCCAAACAATGATGCCTTTGTGGATTGCAACATTCAGTTGGGGTAAAAGTTCAATTTTCAAATTTATCTTGGCATGTGCTTTATGTTTTTGATTTCTCTTAACCATTAACTTGTTTTGAGGCCCTGTTTTCTATAGGCTGATCAACTTTTGGAGGTTAGGGGACAAAGAAGGAAAAGAGGAAATGAAGGGAGGGTCTCTTATGACACTATTTCACAATTGTAATAAGTGTTTTTTAACACTTTAGGGATACTTATAACCCAATCTTTGGAAATCTTGTTATCTTTCCACTTAGGACTCAAATACATTTCATTTGGGCTTTAAAAAGAACACACAAAGGGTTAAAAAAGAACATTAGAAACTCTAGATTTGATTTTGGGTCTTAAAAATTGAACAAAACAACTTTAAACACTTGATTTTGGTGCTATAAAAAGAATCCATCATTGCTTTGAGGACTAAAAAATGAATTTGTGCTTGTCTTGTTTTGCAATCTTCTTTACAAAATAATATTATTCAAATGTGTATTCACTTCTCTCACGCTTCATGGCGATCTTGAGAATCAAAAGCATTTTAGCGATATTAGGTTGTCTAAAATATTTCCTTCACATTTCAAATTTAGGCTCTTAAAATTGAAAAAAGCTTGCTAGTGTGAGAAAGGGCATCATGTGTGTTCTCTCTTTGTTCATGCAAACAAATATTGATCGAACTACAAATGCACTTGATCACTTTTGTTTACCTTTAGAGGGCCTGTATTGGTGGGAAAAAGTACTCACCCTAAGGGAACGACCCAAGCAGTAACGAGCATAAGCCAAGCTCTTCCAAACCACTATATAAATTTTTGGTTGCAATGAAAATTGTAAAAAATGGGAAGTGGTGCACGATAACTCTCCCCCAGTGTCTTTATGATTCGTAAAGCCCTTGTTTTAAGGGTTGGGAGATTTCTCACAAGGAGTTTATCATTGCACCCCCTAAACTAGATGCCCTTACTACGAACCTTTGTGTAGAATCCAAAATCCCAATATTTGTTGGCGTGAGGAGGTTGGACCTCCAGAGTTGTCCCACATATTTGTGATTCTTTGTAGAGATGAAAAGTTCATCATGGAAGATTCATGAGAACTAAAGCTTGGCTGACCCGTAGAAGTGAGTGTCATGGAGGGGAGCCAGTGTGGTCAAGCTTCTAATCATCCACTCTGAATAAGCGCAACTGGATTTATCCAAGTGGGATTTCAACAAATATTTTATTTTCCATCCTAGGATTGTGCAATCCTTGAGTCAGTTAAACACATTGCTTGGATTCAAAATCTTGAAAACAAACATTTAACAAAGTCATCAAATTTCAAACCCTTTAGAAGAGGTAAATACCTTTGAAAAGTCCAAGTAGTTGTCCCTAGGGATTTGTACTTAGAGGCTTCTAAATATTTGGGCTTATATCTCAATTTTCTCTCTCTAAAGTCAACATTAGGGAACTATTGCCTTAATTTCCTTGATTTCCACATAATGAACCTTGTGGGATGAAAATAAATTGAGACATAGACATCTATTTGAAAAGCTAAGCAAGAAAGTGTTTTGTGGTAAAAAAGAATCCATTAAGCAAATATAAAAGACAAATTGAACCCCACACATGTGTTTTCTCAAATTATTTCCCGCAAGATCAAAGTCCCAAAACCAAATTCTATCAATCGAAACAAACGTCTTAGTCCAAGAAATCCCAAGAAACATCATTCTATGCTTTATGAAGTTAGACAAAGATTCATCTATAAATTTTACAAACATGCTTCAAAGGACAATCCAAATTTGTATTCACTCTAGTAAGAATTATTGTCAAAATCCAAGTCTTTTTCAGCATTTTGAGTTTCTCACATAGAGGTATAACATATTCTTCAATACCTAGGTATTGTAAGCAAAAGTCTCTCTAAGTTCACTTAGGATCAAAATCAAAATCTCCATCCATCTTCAAACATCAATCAAAACCCATCTCACAAACAACTCTTGGAATCTTGGAAAAATCCTTCATACTAGACTTTTGGAAAATCCTTTAAATCAAATCAAAATCATTTTGTTTGACTAAGTGTGTGTGGTGCATCCTTCTTCATTCACTTAGTTAAATTATCACCTTTTGAACAAGTTTATTCCAAGACAACATCCAACCTCTTGGAGTTTATGAGTTCATTATCAAATCCAAATAAGATCCTAATACAAATCCAAATCAAATTCAAATTAAATGCAAAATCAAAAATTCAAAAGTCCTAAAGTCTAGTATCCCTCCAAGGTTCTTAAGAGTTCAATCATTCACAATCACCCATCTTTCATTATCTCATCACCATCCTTTGATCCTTAACATCTTAGATATTATTTTTTGTACCTAAAGTTTAGACCAACCTAAGGAGTTAGAGGTTTACCTCACATATTCCTGAAAGTTGATCCTTATTTTTTGGTCCAAACTAGGTCTCAACACAAGAAGAACATGGAAACAAACAAAGAAACATCCACCTCAAGTGACTTGAGTCAAACTGCACCTGAAATCAACCTCATTGGATCTAGCAATCCCCCACCCAACCTTCCTCAACTACCACAAGATATTCAAGAGGCGGGTTGCCAAGTGGAGGATATCACCAACAATGTTCTAGGAATGACTCAAGATAAAATCATGGAAATGGTCCAAAATCCTGAAAATCACAAAATTGTCAACACAATGATGAGACTTAATCCTTCATAATACATGTTAGAATTGGCAAAGGAAGGGGCTAAACTCCCTTCTGATTATGATATAAGTAGTATTGCGGAGAAACCTCTTGGGTTATGCCACTGATATCATTCACACCTTCCTTCCAAAATATCATTCAACCCATCCCACAACCAACCTCATCTCATGCTCCAAGTCAGCCCATGGTTACCAAGGGAAGTTCATTGCTTCATGCTCTTCAAACACATCCCCTTGTAAATAACCAAGACTTGGATGAAAATACCATCTTGGTTCAACCAAATACAATTCCTCAAAACCCAAAACATCCATACGTTCTAGTCATATTTCATGACACCAACAATCCATCCACTTTTGCTGCATCACCAGCATATTCTCTTGACGCACAAGTCTCTCTCCCCATGACTTCACAAGGACAAGGGGGACTATTTTTACAAGGGGGGATCTTTGATCCCTCATCATCACTTTCTCAAGAAAACACACCACCCATCTTCCCACCATTTCCCCCTCTACCATTAACATCCACATCAATCCTTGGTTTAGGGCAACCCTCTTTACCCATCCTCAATCAACCAAATCAAAGAAATCCTCCAGCCATGAATCAAATCAACATACCAAATCCTCTGATCATGCCACTGATATCGCGACACCAGGTGGCACCAATCCAAACAACATAATCAATCGCTGCACCATCTATAAATGCGATCTCCCAAGGACCTAGCATAACAAGTGCACCATCTATCACACAACCCCCTATCATCAATCCAACGACACCTAAACAACCACCTCAACAAACTCTCATCAAAAAATCCAACACCATTCCAAATCCTCCACCTCCACCACTGAAACCAAACATGGAAAATCAATATAGTATCACACTGCAAGCTGCCCAACAAGCCTATCAAAAAGCATTCCAACAATTTCAAGCTCAACAAGCCACACAAGCTACACAAAAAGCTTCTCAACAAGCACAGGAACAATAAGCCACACAACAAGCACAATAAACTGCTCAAGTGCAAGCTCAGGATTTATTCTAACAACAAGCTACCCAAGCAACACAAACCGCACAAGCTACACAAGCCGCACAAGCTGCACAAGCCGCTCAAGCTTCCCAACAAGCTCAAGATCAGGCACAAGCTCAGTATCAAGCCCAACAAGCTAAAATTAAAGCACAATACTAAGGACAACAACAAGCATTTCAACAACAAGCCTATCAACAAGCTTTGCAACAATACCAAGCGCAAAATGAAGCACCTCAGTAACTAGCCCAACAACAATCATTGTTGGCACAACAACAACAAGACCAACAACAAGCGTTGTTGGCACAACATCAATTGCAGGCATATCAACAAGTGTTGGTCACGCAAAAAAAATTTCAACCACCTCCCACAAACACACAAATCAATCCACCCATCACTCAAACAATCAAATCCCCTCAAAACCCATTCATCCCACCACCCAATCTGCAAAACGATGTGTTTGCACAAATCAAATTTCTCTCACAACAAGTGCTAGACCTACAATCTAGAAAAGCAATAAAACACCAATGGAATTTTTTCCCTTATCCTTTCGATAGAAGCATTGTGATGGTTTCATTCCAAAAAGGGTTTGAGATACCTAAATTTGAAAAATATCATGGGACTGGTAACCCTGAAGATCACATCAGGGAATTTCATGTTGACTGTATAGAAGTTTCATACAATGGAACTTATCTAATGCAACTATTATGTTTGAGTTTGGTTGGACCAACAATGGAATGGTTCTCTTGTCTTCCTCCCAAAATCAAAAAGTTCTAGGAAATTGTGGACATGTTCATACAGAACTATTCATTCAACATAGGCATGGACGTAATTCTAGAAGAACTATCAGCTCTCAAACAAGCCAAGGGGGAAAAAATTGCATCATTCTTAAAATGATGGTGATCCAAGGACAACAGAAGCACGTGGACTATGCCAAAAGAAAAATAAATTTGTACTATCATCGCTAATCTCAAAGGAACCTTGTCCTTCCATCTAAAAATGCAATGCATCACCACATACAACCAGTTGATTCCCAAGGTGATCAACATTGAAAGAGACCTTATCACACAAGGGGGCACACCTACTTATTAGGACATTCATCCATCAACCAGTTATAACAAAAAACCTCACACATGGGCAAAGAACAAAAATGTTACTAACAAAGGTGTTTTCAACGCCAAAGTTGTTACCAATGCCCCAAGGAAAAACACACAATCATATCAACAACCACAATTCAATAACCAAAACAACACACAATCCAACACATCATCACAACAACACAACAACCAAGTGGTCAATAACTTGAACAATCAAGGGGGACCACCCCCAAGGAAGTATCCCCCTAAATGGAAATACACACTGCTTGGGGAACCAAGTGAGTCTGTCATGCAGCAACTAGTCCAAGCAAACCTCATCAGGATCCCCGTTTATGAAAATTATCAAGAACCTCAAGTTAAACCACCATGGTATGGCGATAAACAATTATGTGATTTCCACAAAATAAAGGGACACACAAAATCCAACTGCATGCGGCTTAAGAATCTGATTCAAGACCTCATTGATGACAGAACCATAACCATTGAACAACCCGCTGGAAACCAAGATCTCGAAATATACATGAATTCAATGCCAGATCACAATAAGGGGAACAAAAATGGTAAGGAAAAGTATAATAATGTGAACGATGTTTATGACCATGTGATTGCATCTTTAGATGTTGTTACACCCTTAGATGAGTGGGTTATTGTTGTTACTATCAAAGGATCCTAAGCTGACTATGGAGTCACCACACGCAGTGGAAAATTTACCATTTTGGTACCATCCCA
>VDFB02073119.1:0-21142 GCA_007258455.2 Sequoia sempervirens
AACAAAGTAATTAATTTAATATATTCCCCTTATTGCTCTAAATTGGGGACATGACATCAATTGATGTGAACACTAACCGCTTGCCAATCAGCAAGGATGTAATGATTGATGAAGTTTTTTCAGCTCTCTTCTAACATCCAAAGTACTGAGGATCATCCTTTGAAGGCTACAGATATGGGTGTCCAACTTCCATTAGCTACACCTAAAGGGGGAGATTCTAACAATTTCGAACATGTGGAATCTCCCAGGCAAGTACCAGTACTACAAGATTTTCTTCAAGAGAACTTGGATCAGCATCCAAATGATATAGTACCAGGCAGCCCAAGTCATGATGACCACGCTAATTTGGATGAAGGTGTTTTTACAATGAGACCTAAGTGGTGGGAAAAACTCATTGTTGATGTTCGAGATGATGAAATGATTGAGGGTCGATCATCCAAAGGCAAGAGCAAGCAAAACACAGTTAACTTTGCTCTTATGGCTAGCATTCAGAGTGTTTATGAACCCTAGGATTTTTCAAAGGTGAAAGGTAAACCTGAATGGGAAAAGGCTATGGAATCCTAACATCAAATTCTTATGAAAAATAAGACTTGGGTTCTTTCAAATCTTCCACCAAGGAAGAAACCCATTGGTTGCAAATGGGTGTACAAAGTCAAGTACAAATTTGATGGTACACTTGATGAGCACAAAGAACAATCGGTGGCTAAAGGATTCTCGCAGAGAGGAATTGATTACGAGGAGACCTTTGCTCCTATGACAAAGATGAGCACCGTTCATCTTGTTCTAGCCATGGCAGCATAGTTTGGTTGGAAAGTCCATCAAATGGATGTGAAGAATGCCTTCCTCAATGGTAATTTAGAGGAAGAAGTGTACATGACTCAGCCTCAAGGATTTCAGATTGCAGGAAAGGAGCATCAAGTATGCAGATTGACAAAGGCTTTTTATGGCCTGAAGTAGGCACCCAGAGCATAATACATAAAGATTGACAGGTATTTGGATGAGCAAGGGTTTCAGAGAATTCCTTTAGATCCCAATTTATATGTCAAAAGCATAGGCAATGATATCATCCTTCTGGTCATTTATGTGGATGATATTATCATTATAGGTAGTGGGGCACATTTGATTAAGCAAATCAAATTGAATTTGAGCTAGACTTTTGACATGACTGTTGTACCCAAACCAATTTTTTTGCTTCACTAAGGCATTTTGCTTAAAATTGTTTAAACCTAGTTAAATGATGTCAAAAGTTTGTTTTGGGGCAATTTAAGTATGGACTTTGAGTCAGTCTGATGTTGTGAAGATACTGGAGAATTTTGGAAAAATTCAAAATCGAGATGAAAATCATTAAATTTTTCTAACTCTGAAGCAAAGAGCACTTTTTGAAAAAGGCGCCCTAGCTTTTGGAGGTCCAGATTTTGTTTTTAAGGTTTATCACTTCCAAGAACATTTGTCCGCGATCCTATCTGCTTCGCAATGAGCTATCCAGCCAGTCAGCAGGACGTGTTTAGCTCTTGTTATGAGAGATTCAATGAGTAATGAGAAGAATGGAAAAATAGCTAACATTGGAAGGAAAAGCGCGCCTCTAAGATAGGGGCACCCATCTTTTTGAGGGACCAAATCAAGGCTTTTGATCGAATGACATCTTTGAGGTTTGTTTCACGCCTAGTCCAGCTTTGCGTTGCATCCATTAGCACGTCAATCGGAGTTGCTAAGAAGCTGGAAACACGAGAGGAACTCAGGGTTAAATCTTGGTCAAAAGGTCCGAGGTAAAAGCAAAAGAGCGCATTTTTCAAAAGGCGCCCAAGCTTTTGGACCCTTAAATGCCTCTTTTCTGGTGATCTCAGATGGTTATCCTGTCCGTGTTATGTTCATCTCTCCGTTGCCTGTCTCCGTCAGATCAAAAGATGACTCAGCAGCCTACAACCGGAGGTTTAGTGATATTTTTAGCCAGTTAAAAAAATGGCTATCTCTAGAGTACAAGGAGCACATTTTGAAAAAGGTGCCCTTGATTTTCAACCTCCAGATGATGTTTTCAGAGGAAGTTCTCTCTTGAAGTTGTTGTGTGGAACGGAGCCAGCTCCACAGTGAGCGAGTTATCCAGTCCTGAAACTTTGCTGAGCAGAAGTTACTAGGGAGTCAAGTTTACCTTCGTATGGAATGAAGATGATGAAAATATGGCTGTCTAAGAAAAAGCGCAGCTTTTGCAAAAGGCGCTTGGATTTTTGAGCCCTCAGATCTTAGTTTTATGATTTGCAATCTCAAGGAGTGATTTGGTTAGTTTTTTTCCTGCTCTGCAATGCAACTGTCAGCCAGTCAATCGGTGGTGTCAGTCAATCAGAGTCAAGGGTTGAACAGAGGCTCCGGAGAGGGTTCAAGATCCAATTTTCATGAAAAATGGCTAAGTCTGGAAAAATGCCAAAAGTCAAAGGTTGCTTTTTCAAACTCAAGATGATTTGTGCGCCCTATAAAAGGATTTTTAATATTATTTTAATATTTGAAATTCGACTTTGAGTTAAAGTGGACAATTTTTGGGTTTGCATGTTCAGTTAACTACTTTGCATGTCAGGTGCTTTTTCAGTCTTGCATGTCGAGTTAACTGGTTTGCATGTTCAGTTAACTGGCTTGCATGTTGAGTTTCTATTTTGCATGTCGACTTAATTGAGTTGCATGTTGACTTAACTAAATTGCATGTCAAGTCTTAACTGAAGATATTAAGGTTGGCACTTTATTTAGTGCATATTGTTCATTCAGTTAACTATTTTGAAAGCCAATCACAAGCTAGGCGTTGGTTTTAGGGGCCCAATGAGAAAGCACCATTTTTAGAGAAAGCAAGCATTTATCACGCCTTTGATGATAAATGCCTATTTATTCAGAGTTAGGCGTCCATTATTCACCATTCCAAGCAAGAAGAAATGCGCCTTCTTGAGCAAACAAAGATTTGAAGGAGCTACAGGTGTCAGATTTTAGTGTTCTTCGTAGCAACGGATTCAGTTTGTTTAGAGGAAGGATATTCCAAACTTCATTTTTCATTTGCATGCAGGTTTCATCGAATCTCAATCAAGCATAGGCGATTTTCTACAGAAGCAGAATAAACAAAGAAAAACAAACTTCTATCTTTTGTCTAATTTCTTCTATTCTCGTCTTAGGTATTCTTCACATGTCAAAGAAAACTGCAAAATTTTCAGAGTTTGATCATCTGGGTTCACATACTTCAAAGATAGCAGCAAAACCCATGTCTTAGATTTTTTCAAGAAAATTGCCCCGCAACTTTATTCTAAAGCTCTATGCTTTTTCCCGGGAATTCCTTTGCATGTGGGTCAAAAACACTTTTTGATGTGGGTCAAAAACACTTCTTTTTCAAAATTGAGTTATCTGGGTTGCCTTAGATTTTCGTTCTACACAAAACCCATGTTCCAAATTTTCTCGGGAAAGATTACCCCAAGTGAGCTCTAAAACCCTTATTTTTCTCAACTGAAAAACCTCTGCATGCCTAGCTAAAACTCACTTTTTCGAATTTTTATTGATCTAGGTTTGCTTAGAATTCTATTCTGCACAAAACCCATGTTTCAAAAAAAATCCAATAAATTCTGAAAAATTTTCCCGCCACGAGCTATTTTTAGCCTTGTCCAGATCTTTTTCAGCCTTTTCCGAAAATTGTCAGAATATAGCCGTGTTCACAGTCAACAGGCAAGTTTTTCAGAATGCAATTCACACAGACTGAATTCAAGACCAAATCGGTCTTAGTTCATGATTTCATCAGACCAACTGACAATGAAGATCAAGCGCATTCGGAGAGTTGACAACCTTAGTCACTCAAGTCCACCTCGTATAGCTAATAGCCTTCCAAGGCTAGTTTAGAGGGTTGGACACCGTTGGAATTTTGCGTGTGTAGCAAGTTCGCGTGTATTTCTCGCAACCAGAGTGTTCGCGGTCGAGTTTCGTGGTTTCATCATGCAACACTCTTTCATTGAGAAGGATCAAGAAAAACATCAGAAGCGTTAAGCTGAAGAAGGAACAGAGGTCATTACTCCATTTACGGAGCTGCCAAAGTCACTCAGATCCTGTGCCATTATCTTCGTGAAGATGGTACCTACGCTGATCTCGAAGCTATGCAAACTAAGTTCCAGAAGCTTGTTCATGATAGCTTGATGGAGATCATGTGGCGTCTAAGTTGGATCACATCTCAGTGATGACAGCTAGTTTCAAAAAGGCAACTAAAGAGGTCAGAATATGCATGGGAGCGATCAGGGATGGTGACAGAGAGTTGAGCAGGCAAATTATCATCATGGACAGCGTCAAAGTACCAGAAGATGGGGCAATCGACCAGTTCCTAGACGAGGTGATAGACCGTGATGAATGGGAGTGATCAGTCAGTTGTGACCTGCAGTTAGTTTTAAGGATAGAGTCAAGAGCAACAGTTAACTCGAATTTCAGTCTTGAGTTCTTGCTGATTTCATGCATGCACATCTCTTCCTTGGGATTATCTTTGCAGGAGTTAGGCTTTTATTTAGGGTTTTCGTTAATTGATGGTAGTGTTCCAGTTAACTTGTTTTCAATAAGGACGTGCATGCTTGCACATTGTCCATTTTTAGATTAAATGTACCGGTTAACTAATGGTAACTTTCCAGTTAAGCGCATAGTTTACTTTATTGGGTTTAACAATAAAATCTTAAGCTACATTAAAGGCTTGTAGTTGATTGACTTAGTGAGGTGATTTTAGGGTTCCACCGCTTTGATGTCACGCCAGAACTGCATGTTGCTTGGCTCAGCTGCCGGGAACATTTGCTGGCGCTGTAAATATTCCGTTGCCATGCGACCGTAATTTGCGCCGGGTTTCGGACGCTGACGGTGTCGCCCGCCAGTTGGGAATGCCGTAATCTGGACGATGGTAAATTGTATGTGTGTTTCGTCTATGCAATTTATTGTCCTAGTTGGCTATGCTTTGTGTTGTGTTTCTAATAAGTCTATTCAGATTGAGCAAATAGTTGAGCCCACCTTGCCTTCACGTTGAGAATCTGTACTTAAAGCTTATCATATGATGTGTCTGATAATAAACCTATTCAAACAAGCAAATAGTTGTGCCCACCTTGCCTTCACATTGTGAATCTGTACCCGATTTACGCCGTTAGATCATTCCACATTCGTTTCTCATGCTCTACGTTTTCTTGAGGAGATTGGATGGATTTAAGCCTTAGTTTTGAGTTGTAGTTAGGACTTGTGAAACCAGAAAATCCTTGGCTGCAATGCTCGAAGTTTCTCGCAAACCTTGTGCCTCTTTCAGCTGAGACAAAAAGACAGGAATTAGTTTAGTTTACTTTTTCAAGCATTTTGTCCGCACAACGAGGGAGCTTCCCCTCCTAATTTGAAGAGCACTCATCACGTAGTGTACATAGTTGTTTGTACCAACTTGCACTCCAGAGGTGTTAGTTGTTACGCCAACAATGACAAACTTAGGCGTCCTACATTATTGCCTCGGTGTAGAGGTTTGGCAGACAAGTGGTGGTATTTTCATTTCTTAGTCGAAATATGTGTTGGAAATATTGTTGTCATTGATGTCAAAGATAGCTGGTGATATTAGTGGCCCCAAATAAAACTAACGTACTCTCATATTGATCACCCACTTTGGAGTGTTGAAGATAATAAATGGAAATAAAATTAAATATTTTATCATTCATGAGGCTGACTCTCTTTATGGTGCTGCCCCATATAGGGGAAATCAAACTAAAATAAATTTATTTTATTAGGCCGACCCCCTAGAGAGGTGTGCCCATCTTGGGGAAAGATCTTGGGGAAAGAAATTAAAAATAAATAAATATTTTTATGTTAAGAGGGCCGACCTTTTTGGAGGGAGTCACCTCCCTTGGGTGAAGAGGCATGATTGGCAAGTATAAGGAATATTATTTACATGAAGAGCAAAAATAAAAATTTATTTGAGCAGATCTATCAAACATATGTGAGCAGATTTATAGCAGCAATTTTGTGAAAAGGAAAGAAAGATAAAGAAAGATCGTGGCTTCTTTATGAGCAGAAATATTGAAGACTATTTTGCAACTTTGTGAGTGGATGTATGGCAGATTTGTGAGCAATTGAGAGGGCAAGTCTGAGAAGTTGCAAATAAAATTATTATAATGTTCTTGTGGAGGTTTGTGTTGGACTAATCACCAACGTCTCCCTTCACATTCAGGACATGGACTAACTGCCTCCCATGGATCCTTTATCTCTGGCGTTTGTATTGAGCAACAACAAACGTGTTCCAATAAATGGTATCAAAGTCGTGGTCGCAGGTTCGAATCCCCTCGAGTGATGCTAAGGGGGGGATTGTTGGACTAATCGCCAACGTCTCCCTTCGGATTCAGGACATGGACTAATCGCCTCCCGTGGATCCATTTATCTCTGGCATTTGTATCAAGCATTAACAAGTCGATCTTTTGACACAATGGTAAACGTGTTCCAACAGTTTGAGCCTCCTATTTGAGGAGATCAAGAGGTTGGATTCTCTTATTGGAAGAGATTGGTGTCTCTTGTCGAGTTGGTGCTCAGTGGTGGGGATTGGAGTCTCCAGTGGGTTGGTGCCTACTAAATTTGTAAGAAGATTAATACAAGCAATATTTTCCCACGGTTTTCTCCCATAAGGGTTTCCATGTGTCTCTTATGTGTATGCTTACTAATATTGCATGCATGATAATTGCTATGGATGTTTAAGTTTTGAAGTAATACTGCTATGATTATTTAAGTTGTGGAAAGTAAAGTTTTGATTTATATTGATTCACCCCCCTCTCAGTATAATTGTGTGTTTCATCAATATGCCAGGAGTTTGCTAGACAAGTTCAGAAGGATAGATTGCAAAATCCCGTCTACACCTGTGGATAAAGGGTTGAAGCCTTCAGCCAAAACAAACTCAAAAGTGATCAATGAGTCAACATTTAGGCAACCAGTGGGTAGCGTGTTCCACGGAAACGCGTTTCCCCCTCTATTTGGCCGCGTTTCGAAAACGGAAACGTTTCGGAGACGGGGAAACGGGTGCTTGGTGTTTACCGCCGTCCCGCCCCCGCCACCGGATCTCCACCGGAGACGGGGAAATGTCTCCGCATCTCCCAAGGAGACTTGGAGATGTGGAGACGTCTTCAAGTTTCCTTGAGACTCCTTGGGAGACGCCCAAGCGTTTCTCGGGAGGCTGGGAGACGCCTAGCCATCTCCCATCGAGCCCCACGTCAATGGGCCGACTTAACTTAAAAATTAAAAATAAATTTTGACTATTAGTATCTCTATTTAGTTTACTGTTTTACTATTTGCCATTTGGCATTTGCTACTCATTGTAATGATGAATCATGTAATCATCTTTATAGACTTTGTGATATCTCATATGACATCAGATATTCATATTTTCAATATAATAGAAATCTCCAATTTGACAATTTCATTTGTCAAATTTTATTTAGCAATTAGCATTCAAGATATCTTCGTATTTAGATTTAGTATTTCAAATTTTGCTATGTTATAATTTTACTAATTTCCTATAGTTTCATTTGAAATGTAATTCTTATACTATTATATTGTTATACATCTTTTCAAAACTAGTTTTCAAATTTATATAGGTATATGTATAACTATATCCAAAACCTTTTCACCCACATGCTTGGGTCCCCAAACTTGGGCCCTTTACGATACGGGTCTCGAGCTTGCGTCCAGAGCAGTCCCCACGTTTCCCCCCATCCCCAGAGGCTGGGTGGAACCAGGGACTTGTCACACAGCCACTTTAGACCTGATTTGGGGTTATATTTGTGAGTTACATTTCCTACAGCCCAAAGGCGGTTCGCAGTGAAGCGAGATGCGAGATATGCAAAGGGACACTGACTTTGGCATTTTATTTATAGCGAAGCAAAGATCCTAGGCTGATTGGGTTCATAGATTCAGATTGGGCAAGTTTTGTTGACAACAAGAAATCCACATCTAGATATGTCTTCAGTCTTGGTATGGGTACAGTCACATGAACTAGTAAGAAGCAGCAAGTGGTAGCTCTTTCCTCGACAAAGCAAAGTATCAAGGAACAGCCAAAGTAGCATGTGAGGTGGTATGGCTTCAAGGGATGCTTTCAGACATGAAAATGTCTCAAGCAAGGCCTTCATCCTTGTTTTGTGGCAATCAAAGGGTGTTAAAGTTTGCCAAGAATCTAGTCTTCCACAAGCGTACCAAACATGCGGAGCTTCATTGTCATTTCATACGGCAACTTGTAAAAGATGGATCGGTAATGTTGCAGTATTGTCCAACTAAGGACCAGACTATAGACATTCTTAACAAGTCATTGAAACCTAACAAATTTGTAAAATTTTGGGATAAACTTGGTGCAGTTAGTAGATTGACCATTAAGGGAGGGTATTAAAATAATATTGTAATATTTAGTTTATAATGGTCAATTATGTCATTGAGATAGACTTTAGGAATATTATTTTATTCTTTCAATTAAGTTCTTCTCCTTTGCTTTCCTTAGTTGTCGATCTTATCCTTTATGGATAGATCTTTGTAATCTCTTATTTAAGGAGACTTTTGCTCCCTTTAATATCAAATATCTTGGTAATCATTCTCTATGTTTTTAATTATTTTAATATCTATCACTTCAAGTTGATATCTTTGCAATGCCAATGAAATAAGCTTTTCAACGCATCAAACAAGACAGAATAGAGATTGGATGAGGAGAAAAGGCAAAAGTGGCTAAAGGCATGAAAGTGACCAAAACCTCCCAACTTCCAAGTGCGTGCCATAAGACTTTGGCCCAAAAGTTCAAAAATAAAAAGTTGGACAAAAAAATGCCCAAACATGCACTTCAAGTGAAATGTCCAAAAATGTTCATAAAGTGAAAAATTGGACAAAATCTCCTAAGCATGCACCTAGCTAATTTTGTTCAAAAAAATCATGAGTGCAAAAGTGGACAAAACCTCCCAAGCGTGTGCCTAAGGAGGTTTTGCACAAATTTTCATAAAGTGAAAATGGACAAAAAGTGCCTAAGCACACACCTAAAGTGATTTTGGACAAAAAAATTTAAAAGTATAAAGTTTCCAAAAAGGTCCTTGGAGTGCACCATAAGGAATTTCGGCCAAGTTCTTCAAAACACAAAAAGTGTCCAAGAAAGAAAAAAAGGGAAAATGCCATAAAAGCAAGAGCACCATTGTTGCTAGTGGAAAATATGATTTCTTTATAAAATAAAAAAGATAATCTAGGTTCTTCGAGACTAGATTCCAAGCTTTCAAAGCAAGGGTTCTAGGTACTAGAATTATTTCACAATGCCATAATCATCAAAAGAGCTGATCAATTTTTCCAACAAGCTATTTTTAGCCACTACTAGTTTTAGCCAATGCTATTTTTAAACACAACTATTTTTTGTTGCTGCTATTTTTTGTGGATGGCTTTTTTTAGGTCTATTTTGCAACTATATTTTTAGCAAAAATCTATTTGGAGATTTCTTTATTTTAGATGATCTATCTTATAGACAATATTATACTTTGAGCTTGCTTTGTGTGCAAGCGTTCTTTTCTCAGCATAGGACTTCAAATATTTTGTTTTTGCATTTATCTTCAATAAATTGCATAGCTTGAGCATGCAAAATATTGTAAAAAACTAATAAGTGGTTAGGCATTTAGATTGGAGAGATGGAATAGTAACTTTATGCCTAATTGCTGCTAGAGTTATTACTCAAGCTCCTTGTATCATCTTATGTGTTGATTTGATAAATTGAATAAGAATTGGCAATTGTTGCAAGCTTTGTATTGTAGTTTTCATTAATGGGGGCGTTGTAGCTTTGTATGCAATTTCTATTATTCAATTTACTAGATACCATCATTTGTTTTCAATTCAATTCAATTCTTGTATTGTACTCATTCTTTTTGGTCTCTTCTTTTAGCCAAAAAGAGTGAGCAAGTATTAGTTGCCATAATTAGACCATTCACATGGGTCAAAAGATATAAAATCTCTCATCTGAATGTAGGAAGTATTGATTAGCCTTGTGCCCCATACTCAAGAACCCAAAAGATAGGCAATTTCTTTAGTATGTTTGCAATGTGTGCTCAAAACCCAAAGGTTTAACTTGTACATATCATAGAAAGCTAGAGGTAATTTCCATTAGTTCTAGGGTTTAGTTTAGTTTTTAGTTACAAGGGAACTTTCCAATCTAAATCAAAGAATGGTTCATCCTTACACGTCATTCAGTTTTGTGTTGTTATGAAAGGGGGAAATTAAAACACTAACAGTGCACATCAAGGAAGTCTTGATTTAAACAGTTGGGTACTTTACCCAATTTGATCATAGAGAGTTGATTAGCTATAAAATGTCTCTTGCCTACTCTAACAAAAAAATTAACTGTAATTTGTTGCAGAACACCAGTCATCTATTCATCCAACCTTGGATGATGGACTTATTAACCAACTCAACAAGGCTTGATGATCACCATAAAATTTGAATGGCGTTGCCAATAAGGCTGGAGTTTTGAAGCATCTATATGCACGTGAAACTCTTTGTCCCAATCTATATATGCAAATATGGATGGACTAATAAGGTGTATCTTCAGTTCATTGAATATTTGCTTCTGTCCGCTGGAATGTACAAACAGAACTTCCTTGTTAACATTTCCAAAGATTGGAAAACTTGGGCAAAGTTTTGAATGAAGCATCTATAACCCAATGTAGCCCAAGAATGACCTTATCCCCATGACATCTCCAGGTGCTTCCATCTCTACAACCACCTGGGTGAGTCTTTAATCCGGTTCTCCAAAGTCCAAACAATGTGGCCAAAAAGTTTACCTTGTAGTATCTTAATCTACACTTTTTTGGATTCAGTGTTAACCATGCCACTTTATAACACTGCATGCACTCCAGTAGAAAAGGAAACTATGCCAATGTTATTAAATTAAGGCCTGAAATTTGAATATGCTACCATTATCAGAAACTGAAACAACTCAGGTAGAAATCAAATGCGACAGGGCCATTGCAACAAATAAGGCATAAGATTAAAAATCCAGCAGGCATGGAACCTTTTTGTGTGTTGAACTCGAAGTAAAAGGAAACTAGGACAGTGTTATTTAGAAAACAAACAGGCCTGAATTTGTTACTATTGTCAGAAATTGGAAAGTTTCTAATAGAAAGACTTTAAATGCGAATTCCATTTTTTTCAAGCAGAAATTGAATTCACCCTTTCAATTCTTTCAAGAAATTTTTGGAAATGATTATACTGCTAGAAATTGAATGCATGATTTCATTTCTTCCATAACATATTTGCAAATTAAGGCGATAAGAAACTAATAAATACATGTGAAATAAGGAAAGAAAGAATAAGCTTAAATTTAAAATTTATTGTCAGAAATTTGCCGAAAGCGCAAATTAGCGCTATGAGGAAATGCGTCTGAAATAAGTACAGATTTTTAACTAAACTTGCAATTATCATCAGAAATTTGCAGAAAGTGGAAAATTAGGGAAAATTAAGGTAACAAGGAAATACATGTGAAATAAGGAAAGAAGATATACCACTGGATTTGAAATTATCATCCGAAATTTAAAGAAACTGGAAAAATTAGGAAACATTGAGGCAATAAAAACTTACATGTGAAATAAGAAATGAATTTGCAAATAAATTTGCAATTATCATCAGAAAATTACCGAAATTGGAAACTAAGGCAAAACCAAAGCAATAAGAAAATAATAAAATACATGTAAAATGAGGAAAGAAAATATAAAAATAAATTTGCAATTATCGTAACAAATCTGTTGAAACTGGAAATTAAGGCTATGAGAAAGAAATGCATGTGAAATAAGGCAAGAAAATATAAAATAAATTTGCAATTATTATCAGAAATTGAAAAATTAGGGGAAAATGGCTTTAAGGAAATACATTTGTAATAAGGAAAGAAATATTACACCCAAAAGTTGTAATTATGATCAGAAATTTGCAGAAATTGAAACGAATCTTTGAAATTAAATGCAGATTTTGGCGAAATTCAATTTTAATTTAAAAATAAAGAAAGAAAGAAAATGCACCTTTGTGTATGCGTGAATTAGCAGAGTGATGAGAGGCAGCTGAGGAGTGCGTCGTTCTTCTTGATAAATGAAATGGCCGGGTTCGAATATTCTTCTTCAAACGTGCTGAGAATAAAGTGGAACAGAAAGAGGAACAAAAAAGCGGCATTGGCATAATAAGTGTTCTGGAATAAAGCGATACAACGACTACTGCTGATCTCATGGCAGCGAACACAGAACACATTTACGGAAAGAAGAATTTGAACTTTTTTCCTTGTCCTTGTTTCTGAAAAGTTCACGTCCAAAGAAGCTTTTTAAGTCGTATCTTGTTCTTGATCTTATTCCGCTTCTTTATTTTTTGTTCTTATCGCTTAAGAATGCAATGCCATGCTCTAATTGGACTTCATGTCCCAAAGATATTCGGGTCACTTATGGGGACATCTTACAAGTGGACAACTTAAATACCTTGTTTGAGGAGGAAAGGTTGGTCAAATCTGCAAATTACATCATCAAAATTCACTGTCGTAGAGCTAATCTCTAGCGAAGATCTCAGGCTGTTTAGGGTCTTCTTTCTAAGGGTGGTCTTGTGTCGCTCTGGGTCCTATAGGGTCAGCCGTGGCCTCGTGATGCTATTAAAATATTTCATTTCATTCTTTCATTGCTGAATACTGACAAATTCTGGTGGTTTTGAAAGCATTTTTGAACCAAAATTGACCATTTGCTTAGTACGATTCCGTGAGAGTTGTATGATTTATCCACCAAAGAAGTGACGCATGGGAATTGGGTTTCTAATTATGCTACTTTCATTGCTTTTGCCTCGCTCGTTGGGATGTGAAGAGCTCTCCTTAACCTCTTATTTTCATGTGGTTTAAAATAGAATAGAATAGAAGAATTTTATGTCTACGAGATCAAAGTTTATGGAACTGCAGATCTTGTTTTTCGGTTATAGAAATGATAAATGATTATTAAAAAGTTTGATGATGAATTATTTTATTTTATCGATCTTATTCTCTTTGAATAAATCTTGTAGGGAAGTAGTCATTAAAATGTTTGCATATGTGGCTCAAATATCGTAGTAATCTTCACAATTTGGAATTATGACATCGTCCTCCAAAAAATACAAACTACTTCCTCTCATTCTTCTTAGGGTTTTTCTATCTACCTATTTCACATTGAAGATGATGTGAGCTAGTCTTCTACTGAGCTATAAGAATCTTTGTTCTCCAAGTTACATTTGTCCTTATGTAAGCCTTTTGTTGATGATCATAAGTAGGGTTAAATTTGTTAATTTTAGGATCAGAAATGTAAGCAATCAAAATGCAATGGAGTGAACAATGAACACAACAAGATACCCTGGGAAAACCCTCCTACTCGAGGGAGAAAAACCGAGCAAAATATATTTTCAATATATTGAATGAATAAGAGCAATAATAGCAGAACTCCACTTACAGATTAGGCCCTACACAAGGTCGAGTTTAATCCAAATAAAGGAGACACTTCTCCTGATGTAAAGTACAAGTCTATTGCTAATAGATAGCAATCTGCTTCTTGAAGAGAAGACGAACTGTAGATAAGGTGCAAACTTCTGCTGTTGAAAGTGACGCAAATAAAATGAATAAAATTCTTATAAAACTAATTTGTTGCTGAAAGTGGCGACCTGCTGCTTAGAGATGTGTTGGGGTTTAAATTCACACCTCTGGAATGCGTATTTGAAACGGACAGCTATGCACAGATAAACTGCTCTTCAAATTAGGAGGGGAAGCTCCCTCTTGCTGATGGTGTTGAAAGAAAGTAAACTAAAAACTAAGTTGCCTATCTTTTTGATCAACTAGAGCATAAGGTTTATTAAACACAAACGTCGCAGCTGAGATTTTTTGTTTTAAGAACTTCAACTACGACTAACTTAAGCTAAAGACGTTTCTAACTTCTCAAGTAATACGCAAAGCAAGATAAACTAGAAATGAACAAGGTTGATTCTCTGACAAAGTGCTTCAATAAACTCTTTTCCAACAAACATCTACACACTTCAATGTAAGTTGAAATTAAGATCACAAAAGCATAACACAATAAACGGAAATCTGAGATGTTATACCAAGGCAAAGGAGGCTCATGATTTTATTTCTCAAACTTCTGGAACAAAAGATTACTCTAAACACATGCATGGAACAAGAACTTGCAGCTAAAGAGGCTTGCAAACTTGTTCTTACACAAAAGGGACAACGATTACAACTACTTGTTGGCTAAAAGAGACTCAACAATTCACTATCATAAACACAATTGAACAACACTGAATAACAATAGAAGGCACTTAGGCTCAGCGTTTTGTTATCACTAGCATGGTTAAAGAAAACTAATGAGCAAAGGCTCTTATTTATAGGCAAGCAGAGGAGTAGGGAACCCTAAATCTCCTTGCTTTCACAATCTGTGGTTTGCTCAAGCAAGCTTTATTTCTAACCTAGAAAGAAGATATAACACCTAAGAAAGCAAGTAAAAGCAGAAATGCCAACTATTACATTTATCTTCTTTCTCTTCTTCAAAGAATGGATAAGAATTGCTCCAAGAATAGAAAGAAAAGAAAGCTTCTAGAAGAAAGTCGCTGGGATCTTGATCACATCCGCTTAAAAGGTGGAACCATGTCCCACAGTATCGCTGATACCATCTAAGGCAATATTTTGATTCTCCAAGATCTCTCTGCGGATCAAACTTAGAGAATCTTTCACTTTGGCTACTTTATGAGTTTTGTTCTGAAAAACATCACACGAAAAAGATGACTCACTAATTGATAACTGGCGGCTCAGAACTTTATGTTTCATTACACTTCTCTTGATTTCCAATAGAAGAGTATTGCACAACTCTTTTCCGACACCTTTCCTTTTTCTCATATCACACCTTCTCTCGTTCTTCAGCTGAGATGATGAAGTTTTGACATAGTGCTGATTTGGTCTTAAACTCCAGGGGAGTGTACTCCATATTGAAAACCTTGAAGAATGACTATAAACTCGCCTATATTTAGACAAGTTTTGAGTAACTTTCTATTTTAAGAATGCTGGTTTTTCGGCCTCAAACGGACAAATTTTGGAAATTTTTCTGAGATATGGGTTTTGCTTAGAATTTCGTTGCAATACAACCCAAAACGTCCATTTTTGAAAATTTTGAATTTAGATTAAAAAAGCAGCAAACCCTAATTTCTTCAATTTTTCACCGAAAAAGCTGGCACCTGGGTTTTGTTCAGAATACAATTAGAAATGGACCTAGTTGATCAGATTTGAAAAACATTGATGGCTGATTGAAAAAAACAACCAACCCTAGAATTTGAATTTTTTTTGAAAAAGCTGTGATATGGGTTTTTTTCAGAAGACTCTTTTGAGAGGACCCAAATGATCAAAATTTGCAAACTCTGAAGATTTCCCAGCGGCATGCAGGAAAAAGCGGCTACTACGAGCCAGTAAATTTCCTCAAAAATTCTTCAGAAGAATGAGATGAAGAAACCCAGATAGCTGAAAATTGAAACCCTTGACCTTCTTTTTCAAGAATTCGATGTTTTGGATGAAAAAAGCAAGGTCTTACGTTGCTGATTTGAAAATTGATGAAGAACTTTTGAAAAATCAGCAAGCTATGGCTCTCAAATCTTGAAAAGAAAAACTTTGTTTGTTGCTCCTCTTCGCCACCTGCAAGAAATTGTCAAGAATGAAGGACAAGAATGCCTTAAATAAGTTTGAGGATGAGAAAATCTGCTTTCTTTTGCTTTCAATCCTTCAAATCCTAGCCTCAGCTTGCGCATTGAATTTAGACATTTTCCTTCTCTATGAAATTTTGACATTTTGAAAATTTGGCTAAGGCATGGCTTCTTGGGTGTCAATCTCCTCTTGGGGCACTTTTCTTCTCCATACTTAGCCATTTTCTTCACTATTTTCAATTTTTTTTGCTCGAGTTTCATCCTCTGTTCAATCTTGATTTTCGAGAGCTCGGTGAACGCTGTGATCCGGTAGAATGATCCGTCACGGAGCCTGATTGTTTCTGAAGAGATCATCTGGAGACAACTTTGGCTAAAGACTTCATCTTAACCTCCAAAAGCTTGGGCGCCCCTGGCTACCTGGGGCGCCCATGTTCACCAGACTTAACCATTTTTCTTAAGTTTTCAACTTTTCCTCAATTTTGAACCCTGTTTGATTTTCGATCTCCGACTTCTAGGTTGATCCAATGGATGAGCTGAATAATTCATCGTGGAGCTTGTCTGATTCTGAGGAGATCACCCTAGAGGCACTTCTGGCTAAAAACTTCGATTTGACCTTCAAATTCATGGGAGCCTATTTTCTCCAGGGGCTCTGAACTTTCACAGTGTTAGCCATTTTTACATGATTTTCAATTTCTTCATTTCCCTTTGATCTTCTAATGAAATCTTTGTTGGAAATTTTGTCATTGATGTCAAAACGAAAAGGATGGAGTAGTTGATATCAAGATGAGCATGACTAAAGATAACATATTGCAAAGGCATGACTGAAGATATCATATTGTAGATGACAAGTTGAAGGTCTATCATTACACAAATCTATGTCATAAATACAATCTTCAGATTAAACATAGAAGGAATTGAAGACTTTTCAAGTATTGTCATTAAGGTCAAGGCAAAGAATATATCTGTGTTGGTTTAATCAAACTGATAAAGCAGGTTGTTGAAGTCATCATTTGATCAGATTATTGAAATCAAATAAATTTATGTGGAAAGCATTCAATTGTCATAGGTTCGATCCTATTAGAGAAAAAGTGTGCTACAAATAGAGCAATACAGTTTCAAAAGATTTGAAACTCAACTTAATATCTTCTACAGATCGAAAACATGTACAAAGCAAAAAATCAAATGGATATGATCTAAATCGAATGAAAATTGAAATGAATATCAGATACGGATTAAAGTAAAAGTTCAAGATTTATCTACAGATTGAATAAATAATATATTCAGATCAAAATACATAGAGGATGAACTATTTTTTGATTGGTGATTTGTTATGCTTAAACAAATGTCTTTGAACAACTAAATGACGTAAGTAGATGTGGATCCCAGATATCGTAAGAATCTTGAAAGGTCGCGCTTTGAAGCGAATGCAGATGCAGATCAAAGAGACGTGTACGTCAAAATTTACTGAGTATGTCTCTTCTTACTGGTGGAAATTACTAAAACTAAAAGATGTATTCCTACAGGTGGCTGCAAGAGAACGAATGTGTTAAGAAATATTAAAATCTAAAAAGATACGAGTTAATTTATGAAAAGATGTCTTTCCTTTAACAAATACAAGTAAATAAAAGAAGGCACGATTAAAAGAAACAAGTTTTGGGTTATGTGTCTTTCAAATTAAGGGAGGTTCGAATTAATAAAAGAGGTGTGACTTCAGCATATGGTGCGATTACCTGTTAGAGTAAAAACAGATTTCAAATGATGCGATCTATGAAGAGAAGCAATTTCACTTTACTAATAAATGATTAGTAAATCATTAATAAAGGCAGAGATTTATCTTGAAGAAGATACGATTCAGATTAATAAAAGCAGTGATCTCTATACAATGAGACAAGAGTCTTATTTATTGTATACATGAGATGGTACGTTGAAAAGAAGTTAAGAGTGTGGTTAAGTTATTAAAAAAAGGTTGTGATCAATTTAAGAAGTGCGAATCCTTGCAAAGACATCTCTTTTGGTAAGAGATACAACCATTCGATGAAGACATATTCTTTGGAATAATGTCATGGAGGGTGGGCAGGGGATGGGACTGGGGACGGATGAATGGGAAACAACAGGCTGGGAGGAGCCTCATTTGCAAACAGGGCAGGAGGTGCAGGAGTCAAGATGGAAGGATGCTCCCGAAGGCTGGGGTTTGGCCGAGGGGACGGGACCGCCGCGCAGGAGCGAAGGTGCACCACCGGTTTTACCGGAACAGGTGAACAGACGTTCTGCCAAATGCTCTTGATGGCGGTTGCTGGTGGGATTTGGCAATGAAGAGCGTAAAGAGGATGATTATAAAGATGGTGGTGAAAAGATAAAGAAATAAAAGTTGTGAATTAGTTCATGAATTCCATTAAATCTTGTACTCTACTAATCACAATTGGGAGCTACTTACGGTCGATTGGTAGAAGGCGTAACCGTTTAGGTATTTCGATTAGTTTGTGATCTTGGAGACTGCATCTGCAAATTCTAACATTTCATGCTTCAAAACCTTGGGCGCCCTTTCTCTCCAGGGGCGCCCATCTTCACCAGACTTAGAAACTTTTTCAACATTTCTTCATCAACTCTTCTCCGGATGGACATGTCAGATTTGACGATCCAGGCGTCTGATTGACTGATGGCTGGATTCATTGCGGAGTTGAGAAGATATCAAGAGGAGTCTCTTGGGAGTAACTTTGTTAGAAAGTTGGATTTGAGGCTTCAAAAGCTTGGGCACCCAACTTCACCAGAGTTAGCCATTTTTCCGTATTTTCTTCTTGCTTCTGACTTTTGACCCTTGTCAGACCCTCTGTTCCACCTGCTACATCTAGTGGTTGCCAACTCTGTTCAACGTGCTAAAGGTCTCGTTGGAAAGCCTGATCAGTTTTGAGGAAGTGATCTTGAAGGCTTCACTGGAAAAATCATTCGTTTGGGCTCTCGAAATCATTAGTGCCTTTCTCTTCTAGGGGCCCCCATTTGCTTCAGACTTCGAATATTTTACCTGATTTTCATCTTCACATTTGAACGGTTATTCCATACTTTCAGCTCGATCTGGATTTTCCGGAGAACGATAAGTCAGATGCTCTGACGAAGATAGCCGTTGTGAAGCTGATTGAATTTTGAAGAGACTGAGCATATTTGCAAATCCTTACAGCTGAGTTAGGCCCCTCAAAAAGCTAGGCGCCCTTTCTCTCCAGGGGCACTGAAAGTTCCCAGACTTAGAAACTTCTCAAACATTTTCATGATTTTCATTCTATCTTCTATTTGAAACTTCCCTATTTGACCTCGAATTCCGGGTGACTGGATGATCCGTTGACTGCACTGCCGGATTCATTGCAGAGCTAGAAGGAAACTGAGCAACTTTGACTAAGAGCTCAAACCCTAATTTCATTGTTTGATGTCCTAAAAAGATGGGCGCCTGTCTCCTCTTGGGGCGCCCATGACAAGCAGTGTTAGAATATTTTCGCAGTTTTTACCTTTTTTCTCGTTCATCGTGCACGCTAATCATCTCTCCTCCTACTCAGTGCTTGAGTGTTGAATCTGACACCTGGCAGTTGACTAACCTCTACGTGTGATAACTTGAAGCTTCCAGGAAATGCTTTTTTTGAAAAAGAAAAATAGACTTACTAGAGGGTAAGCCTTGATCTTTTAGAGATTAGTATGACTGATATGGAAATATTTGGGCAAGTAAAATCAGTTTAGTGCCAGAAACCAGAGCTTTCTATTTTTAGAAATTTTTGCCAGTATCCGTTTGAAAAGAAACCCAGAAAAACCCAGAAAAAGTTACTATTCTTAGGAAATTTCTAAAAATAGCAGTTTTCCTAAAAAGTAGGGATGAAAAACTGAGATCTGGGTTTTGTAGATTAGGTTGCTCTGAGCAAACCCTGATCGTTAGATTTTGGAAATTTTGAGTTTTTACCCCTCATGCAATACATGCACACCCAAATTTTGACCTTTTTGACAGATTTAACAAGGCTTTTACTCATTTCTTCAAAATGTCTAAGTGTAACCAAAAATTTTAATTTTGGGGTACAACAGTTATATTGAAGAAACTTTCTATATGCATCAATAAATGACATATTTTACCAATAGAGTATTTGGGTAAATCTTGTAATTTAAAAGAAACCAAAAAATAATCATTGTAGCATTGTCACATTTAAAAAATTCCATCAGTGTACCTTATAAGCCAATAGAAACAATGTATAAAAATTATAATGCATAAAATCAAAATAATTAATAGTTGACTGAAGTAATGCATATACTGTATACAATCCTAATGCATAGAAACAAAAAAAAACATGTTGCACAAGCTTACCTTTCCAAGTGCACGGCCATAGTCCACTGAGTAAGCATAAACACAATTGTCAAAAGATCCTGCAAGGACAACCTATATGAAAATATAAATTACTAGATGGATATTAAACATAATTCAATAATTTGAAGATATAAAATATCATTGGTAAGAATATTCTAACAAGAGCTGATAATCTAGATATACTTAGCCAAGAGGTCTACGTAGAACATACAGGATATGCATCCGTGCTTTTAGCCAAAGCTAGAGAAGACAGTGGTAAACCTCCCAATTTTGTAGAGCGGAGTTGGAGCCCATCTGAAATGGAGTAAACCTATTAACCATATAAGAGATTTAAATTCAGATGATTTAGTTATGAAGCAATTAAATTTAATCAACTAGATAGTTTTTATGATTTTATCACATAGTTTGGTTTAAAATTGATAATGTACTACTCATCACTCTCAAGACAATGTAACTATATATAATGAACTGTAATGACAAAGAAAATAGCTGTACCACACAATTAGAATGATCACAGGAAAAGTTCACATTTAGAATATCTCCAACTGGCCGACTAGAAGGAATTTTTTAGAACCCTTTTAGAGCATCTTCCCTCGTCATCTTTTACACAAAGAGTTGAGGTAAGCAATGCTTGCTCCATCCAAAAGCAAGGACATTATGAAGAATGCCAATAAAAGACAATATATCATAATGATTAAGCATGAAGTGAATACATCAATGTCAGTGGAAGTATAAAAGTATAGGTATCTTAGAATAGCCAAAAAGAACACTCAATGAAATCTCCAATGAGCTGTTTAAAAAGAAAAACTATAAGAAGGCAGAAATGTGTTCACCCACAACATGGAAGAATGTGCTAGAGTAGCCAACTAAAAGAGTGCATCCTATTATTAATGATCCTACAATAGAAGAAGAAGCATCAATTAGATTACTCAAGTTGAAGAGAGTCCACAAGGGATTCTAAGATGTCATCTAGAGAATGCCCCTAGATTGAAAAGAGATTAAAGGCCAGCATAAAGAGATGGAAAATAATTTGAATAAAATAGATGCAGAAATAGAAAAATGTCTAATCTCTAAACAATTAAATGCAAGAATATAATTGATGGAAGAAAATCATCAGTCTATAAGAAGCAACAT
>VDFB02073122.1:0-22135 GCA_007258455.2 Sequoia sempervirens
TGATTGGTGCTTGGGCACTCCTCCCACATGGATTCTGATAGCCCATACTCAACATTCCCCTCGTCTGAGACCACAAGACAATCCTGCTAGGGGACTGAATGGATTGAAAACAAGCATACCTGCAGTTCTCCAAGTCTGAAATGGTCAACTTGAGGTCTGATTTTTGAAAAATCAACACCCAAGAAGAAGAAGAGCTGCTGCAACACTGAAAAACATCAGCCAAAATGACACCTCTGCTCATGTCCATGGCTAGGAAAGTCCTCTCAAGTGTCACCAACTCATCATAGAGCCAACCTTTGCTCAGAAACTCTCTCCAATCCATTGGTGGGGACATCAATGGACTCATAAGATGGCTGCAAAGAGAGGTAACAACAAGAATTTGTCCATGCATATGATCCTGGGCGCGAAAAACCTCTCCCCAAGTGACTCCATCAAGTTGGGGCTGCCAACAATTCATTAACTTGTGTGACGTAACCCAAAGAGATTTGTACACATTTGAAACCTCCTCACAAGGGCTCACCACACCAACATTATCCGATTCAAGCTGATACTCTATTCCTTGCAGTGAATCCCCAAGGCCAACTTCCCTATTGCCAGGATTCAATCCATCACATCTCAACATAGGAAGCAAATCAATTAGAGATAATGGTTCTTCTATCATCTTGTCTTCATGCATCTCAAACAAAGGATTAGGAAATGTGAGCTCTGCTTCCACGTCCAATAGCGGATTATCGTGAGCTTGGTAATTGTTTCCATCTTCTTGCTTGGATTCTATCCCTTGCATTATCTTGCACGTAATAGTGTTGGATCCCCCATTAGTCATTCCTTTCAAAACCACCTTCCTATCACCATCTTGAAACTTCAGCTCCATGGATTTCAAGTTCAAGGTGATTTCCCCTAAAGAACGAAACCATTGCATACCTAGAACAACATTTGCGCCTCCGGTGTTGACAACATAGAAGTCATCATTGACTTCATAGTGGTTTAGCAGGATCCTCAAATGTGGTATCATCTTAACACAAGACATTGTGTTACCATTGGCAACCATTACTTTGAAACCTCCAAATTTTCTAGTCTTGAGCCCACGTTGTGTGACAATATCCTGGTCATTGAAATTATGCGTAGCACTAGTGTCAATTAGAGCAACAACTTGCTGCCATTTCAACAACCCTCTAAGTTTGAAAGAATTGATTCTTTGAAGGCTAGAGATCCTTGCAAGAGTGCCACCATTCTCCTTCACTTTCCTAGTCTCTCTTCTTCCGAGCTTTCTTCTTCACTATCCTCTGCTTCAGCTTGCTAGTCTGAATTTTCTGATTCTGATTCATCAGCTGAATAGGCCTCCAATTGACGGTTCTTCCCCTTTTCCGAACACTTGTGACCTGGGACCCACGGCTCTTTGCATGTGAAGCAAAGATTCTTCTTCCATAGCTCTTTTCTGTAGTTGTCCTCCACCTTCTTAGCGGGGTTTTCTTTGGGCTGCGTGTTCTTCTTGTTGTCATGCTTCTTGTCTCTATCACGCGGAAAGGTCTTAGGTGGAAATTTGCTCTTTGGGGCTGCAAGCTCCATGCTTATTGCCTTATTTATCGGTTCATGAAGAGTTGGTGTATCGAAAGCCTTCAACCATCCCTTCAATGGTTCGATCAATCCTTCAGTGAAAAGGACTACAAGTCTTCTTTCAGTGATTTTGGGCACCATCATAGAAAGTCTCTGAAAATTAGAAATATATGCATCAAGCGAATCATGTTGCTTCAACTGGGCCAGCTCTCGGATCTTCACTTTAGGATCCTTTGGGTCAAATCTTTCGATGAGTTTGTTAGTGAACTCATCGTAGGTCACAATAAGGTTATGGCCAAGAGTGACCAAACCGTGATACCACCATTCATGGGCAGCTCCATCCAAATGAAGAGTGGCAAACTTGATGGCGTCTAACTTTGGGATTGACCTCAACGAAAGATAGTTATCAAGCTTCTGAACTCAAGCTCTAGCCGAACACTTATCACTCACATCGTAATGTGCTGGAGTCACCTTCCCAAGGGCTTGTTGATAGTCCCTTGGAGGCATAGGAACACGGTTCTCATATCTTCCGTCCCCCCCCCTTCTTCTGGTTCATGAATTGGTCCAATGTCAAAATATCACGTATCTCCGTAGGAAGGGTAACATACTCCATGTAGCTATTCCTCATTTCATCAGCCATAGGAATTGGAGCTTTTGGTTCAGTTGGAAGTTCCTCCCTTCGAGTGAAGGTTAGTTGGAGAGATCTAGGAGCGGATCCTCTGGTCACTTCAATTGTATGACCATTTTGTCCACCATTGTGGTTAACATTTGAGGCACTAGTCTCATTGGTCTAGCGTTGACGTGTGGGAGTCACATTTTGGCTCGTCTTAGCCAACAATTGTGACATCATGTCCATCATGCAATCAAACTTTCTTTCTTCTCAGGCATTTGGACTCTCCTCTTGGGCTGGTCTCTTATCCTTTTCTGCCATGGTTTCAATTGCTCTGTCACTGACAACCTCTGTCTGTCTACAGGCTCTGAGAACCTCTGAGAAAGTTCCCTCAACAGTATCTGAAGGAGTTTGAAACTGCTGTCTCTTCTGCTCTCAGTTGTAGTATCTGATTTCTCTATCAATCATAGAGATTTTTTGTCAATTGTAGGCAATGAAAAGGCATAGGCTAGCAGGATGACCAACTTTGATACCATTGTAATAACCACCTCAATTTTTTCCACAAATTTCACCCTTTAATGTTAGCTAAAATGCAAAGATAGGCAACTGAATAAGCAACCCTCCACTTTTTGATCACCCAGATGCCAAAGTGGGCAAGGTGAGAGCATACGGTGAAAAGGGGATCTTGCAATTATTGGAAAGACAAGCTAACTGAAAATGAACACTTCCCACTTTTTGATCACCCAAATCCCGATGTGAAATATCCCAACTAGGGATTTGTCCTAAAATTCTGGAATTGAATTTCTGATTTCTGCTCAAAACCCTAATTTCTGATTTGATTTTCTGCTTTTAAACAAATAATTATACTGAACATACAAGTGCCCAAACATAACAAATAAACATGCCAAATGATGCTACCAATTGATATTCATATCAAACATGAAATCCACCATGAAAAACACAAGATAGGGCATCCAAATGTAACAACAAATCTGATTTTCTGAATTAAACCCTGCTGCTACAAACTGAAAATTCTGATCTGATTTTTAGAATGGATTCTAAGGCACAACATGCCAAACCATAGTTGGCAGACTCGCAGAAAACTCGCGAGTTTTTTTTAAAAACGAGTTTTTTTGAGTTTAACTCACGAGTTTTTCTCGGACGAGTTTTTTCGAAAAAATCGCGAGCTTTTGCCGCGTTTTTTTGAAAAACTCGGCTATGCAGAATATAAAGCTGAAAATATTTTTTTTGATGTTCATTTCATTTCAAAAACACTTGAGAGTTAGCACAAAAGTGCCTCAATGACTTTGTCTTTGTGCAATACAACCTTCGGTTGTGCACAAAGAGAGTAGAAGAAAAATCACTAGATCCTATTGATTTAGATGAGATAGATCCTTACAGTGATTGGACAGGGTGAGATGAGCAGCCTTCATTGTTTACCATGAACGAGATCTTTGACTTCAAGAGACAAGCAATGGAGGATATGGGTGCATCAGGAGATGTAGGGTTGGAGGACATTCCTGAGGATGTGGATGAGAGTTTTCCAGAGCCAAATGCCCAGCCTTCCATGCTAGCCGAGGAGCCAGCAGTAGTAGCACTGCCACCGCCAACACGCACACGCGGCAGGCCTAAAGGACCCACCCCTTCCCTAGCTGCTGCTAGACTAGGGAAGAGGAAAGCCTATCATGTTGTATTTAGTTACTTTTTAGTATTTGCTTCTAGTTCTAGTTTTACTATTTTCATGTATCAGACTTTCAGGCTTTTAACCATCGGGATTCCACATGAGAATGCTATTTTGTAATCAATTTGCATTAAAGTCATTCAAAATTTATAGAAAACACTTTTGTACTCATTTGTGGACTCATTGGATTCAGCTTGTCATTGAATTTTGCAAAAAGAAAGTGTTTCTAATGAAATTTAAGCAATTTTTTAAGTTCCTGAGTTTTTGCCGAGTTTTAAAAACTCTCCAATTTTTGGCTTGGTGATTTTTTTTTTGGGGCGAGTCTTCCAACTATGTGTCAAACGATGCCCAAAATTCTGCTCTACAAATCAGATCTGAAACTATGATTATACATTATTACATACCAAATATATGCAAAATAGTCTCCAAATATCAAACCCTAGATGGGCGAAATTTCTCCTTGATAAGTGCTTAGGGTTTGCTGCTCCAAATATGCAAAATTGCCCTCCAAAGGTGGGTGCTCAGTGTTAGTGTTTTGTAGCGGTGGGAGATATTTTCTCTTAAATAAAATTAATTCAAGGCAGGTCGGCCTTTATATTATCAACAAATATTGTATATTTCTAGGTCGGCCCTAGAAAGGAGGTTGCCTAGCTTGCTATATAGAGGAGATAGAGTCTTCTAATTTCATAATCAAATCAATTCAATTCCAATTCGAATTCTTCAGCAGCAGGTTCACCTTCTAAGCAGCAGATTCGCTTCAAGGAGAAGTGGCATTATTTGTGTCTTCAAGATTCGCTTCAAGAAGTGTCATTATTCATTGTATTATACTCAGCCTTTTCTAGGGCCTGATTTTGTGTGCAATTTCTGCACTTATTCTTCTGATTTATGAGAGAATATTTTGTTGGGTTTTTCTCCCTCGAGTAGGAGGGTTTTCCTAGGGTAAAATACTGTGTTCATTGTTCTATGTGTTGTATTTTCTGCTTCTTGTTAAGTCTGATCTAAAACTAACATGGTATCAGAGCGAGGTTTAGAAATGATCTGATCAGATTTGGCTAAGCAGTATAAGACAACTCATTATTTCGGACAGTCTCTCAAAGAAAAGAAGATGGTGCTGTATTCAAATCAATAAGGCGATCTTCTTTATCGGGACCTGCTTGTTGTGTATGGGAGTTGAATATCACCAAATAGGAGACGGGATGAGGCAACCATAACAATCAAACGCACCCAGCTGTATTGTTCTGGGAGTTCCAAAAATTTAAAGTTACCATGCCAATACAAGAGGGTAAATGCTGAGAATAAAGGGAACAGATTATTATATCCTGTAACTGATAGCTATAGGCTTTCTACAAACTTGATTATATTAATTAATGGAGTCGTGTATTCTTGGAGCCGCGTGCGGTTTGAGCCATCGACAGAAAGTAGTTGCTTAATTCTCCTTCAGCCGCTGTTCAATTTATGCCAGGGAAGCAGTGATTATGTTGAAGAAGTCGGGTCTCTTAAATTTGAGGAAGTCATGAAATACAGGGACTTGCAAAATAAAATATTTAAATCCTAACTTTAGAGGCACCATCAGAAAACATTTATGTTGGTGAAGGAATCGTGATTATCAAGGGAGTCTCCAGCCGCTCTATGCTCTTTCCTGAAGAATGGTGTAATATTATTATTATCTGCCAGTTGATTATCGGGCATCATAAGTTCTAATAAGTTACTGCATATGATCTTGAAGCCGTCTCTTTGGTTAGCTAACAACGGTAAGGTGTCGGGATCTTTGAATAGTCGGGAGGCTGTTCATATACATATAGCTGCCGTTTTCATACTTCTTTGGCGCCGAACTTGACTTGAAGATAAGGAGCCGGGAAATATTTCAAGTCATTGCCAAAGCGGTGTATATAGAATTAATGATTAAATTGTGTATTGCCGATAATCATATAGTTGCCACCGCAACTAAACATATTTGGGTGACGTGGAGATATATACTGGCGGGATAATAGCGGCATCTGGAAATCAATTCAGCACCTGTGTTTAACAGGAGTCTTAAGTGTCTTCATATTGTGATTGACGCCGACTTTGTTTGCATTTGGGGAGATTTACACGCTCTTTAACAGCAGAGATATAAGCAGAGGGAAAGATATGGAGATTGAAATCTGGAAAGGCATCGCTGGCTGGATATCTATAGAATTGACCAACATTAAAGAGATAAGTATTTTATATTTGTACCTTTGAATAATGATCATGGATTTAAATAATCATGTAGTTAATAATAATTCATGCAATAACATTGTGAATAGTGAATCATGTATAGCATTGGTTTGTATATTCTTCTTCGGGGTAGTTTGATTTTATGAACTATTGTTAATCTCTTTAAAATGCAGGATGGATCGATGAGCAAAAGGATGATGAGAGATTGCATAAAGAATTCAAAGGGAGGAAGAGCTTGAGGCATCCTGTGAGGAAGTCATGCCGGCTGGAGAAATGAACAAACATGGAGACATAGCTTGCAGCCATGGGATTGAGTTGGTGGCACATAACTCTCATGATTCTTCACTGGAGACATCTCTCGAGGGCACAAGGTTGGGTCAGCCTTGTATGGAGAGTTTGCATCAACAAAGAAGATTGAGAAGGATGAAAACACTAAACAACGGTACTGATTTGGAACAGCAGTCTATGGTTCTTGCACGGTCAACTATTGGCAGCCCTAGAAAGAATTGTGGAAAACAGTGAGGTTCCTATCAAAGATCATTGGAGAAGACATGCTAATGGCTATTGGATTGAAAGTTGTGAAATCAAAATAGTTTTCGGTTCTTTGCGAGCTGGGTAAAACAATGACATGTCCAGGAAGAGGACCAAGGTTCTGAGATCTGTCAATGGAGGGGAGTTCACTTCTAGAGGTTTTTTGTAATCTCTGTATTGAGGCAGGGATCAAGAGGGAGTTCTGTGTTCAGCAAAATGGAGTCCTATGACACGAGGAACTAGAGTGACTCACTGAGAAGAAGTGAAGGTGTCAGCTAAGTGGGTTGCAGTGTTGCAAGGCCAAGTGCTAAGTCTTTGGAAGACCTATTTAGTTGCAGAGAATGGAATTGCGCAAGGCAGTCAATCTTATTTTGACATTGGTAGCACTGCAAACCTATTCAGAATAGGGTGATCTGGGATGAGGTCAAGGAGGACTAAGTCCTGGACTCTCACAAGTCAGTTAAAGGTGCTGCTAGGAGTAGTGCCAAAAGAGTGAGTTGGAAATTGTTCCTCTAAGGCAAACATTGCAGGCAATCTTGGACGAGGATGTCAGAAGGTTGATGCGGGTACTTGGAGTTTCAGAGGGAGTCACAACATCATTAAGCCTTGTTATAATGTATATTTCTCTGAGATGGAGAAATGTGAGGTGAAAGCCCTTGTAGTGTATATCTCTCTGAGATGGAGAAATATGAGGTGAAAGCCCTTGTAGTGTATAATTGTATATTTCTTTGAGACGAAGAAATATGAGGTGAAAGCCCTTGTAGTGTATATTTCTCTGAGATAGAGAAATATGAGGTGAAAGAAGCCCTTGTAGTGTATATTCTCTGAGACTGAGAAATATGAGGTGCAAGCCCTTGTATATCTCTGAGACTGAGATGTGTTTTTTTTCCACAAATGGGTGTAGCCATTGTGGACGTCATGTTGAGAGACTCCATGACGAGCCCTTGTACATCTCTGAGACTGAGATGTGTTTTTCCACAAATGGGTGGAGCCATTGTGGACGTCATGTTGAGAGACTCCATGATGAGGATATTTGAAAATACCTCCCTAGCTAAGAGGGAGTATTAGTGTTTTGTAGTGGCGGGAGATATTTTTTCTTAAATAAAATTAATTCAAGGCAGGTCGGCCTTTATATTATCAACAAATATTGTATATTTCTAGGTCGGCCCTAGAAAGGAGGTCGCCTAGCTTGCTATATAAAGGAGATAGAGTCTTCTAATTTCATAATCAAATCAATTCAATTCCAATTTGAATTCTTCAGCAGCAGGTTCACCTTCTAAGCAGCAGATTCGCTTCAAGGAGAAGTGGCATTATTTGTGTCTTCAAGATTCGCTTCAAGGAGAAGTGTCATTATTCATTGTATTATACTCGGCCTTTTCTAGGGCCTGATTTTGTGTGCAATTTCTGCACTTATTCTTCTGATTTATAAGAGAATATTTTGTTGGGTTTTTCTCCCTCGAGTAGGAGGGTTTTCCTAGGGTAAAATACTGTGTTCATTGTTCTATGTGTTGTATTTTCTGCTTTCTGTTAAATCTGATCTAAAACTAACACTCAGGTCTGCTCCAAGTGGCGCTCCAAATTAGGCAAAACCCTAATGCAATTTGCTCACAAAATGCCACAATAATTCTGCTCCAAATCTGATCTGCAAATCTGATTATGCAATGATGCTCCAACCTCCAAATGTCTCCAATGAAGTGCAAATAGAACTCTGTTATGAGTCCACAAGATGAGCTAGGTTTTTGTCCAACTCACCGTATTCACAAGGGTTTTCGTATAATGACCCTTGCTCCGGATCAATAGATTTTCAATTAATCTCTTATTGGATTGACAAAGGTTGCCATCCAATATTATTACGGTGGGGTTATCCCTTATAGATTTATCTTAAGTTTTCCTTTAATTTAATATGTAAAGATGTCAAATTATGCCAATAACCTTAAAGATGGTAAAGATGACAAACTTTGGTTTATTTAAGAGTAGCTGATAAATATATTAATGTATTTAGGATATGAATTATGATTTAAAAAGTCTGATTTAAATATTAGATCAATAACGTAAATTGGACTGGGGTGGACCCCGTAGTGCAACAAGAAGTTGCGTGACAGTTGTTACACTGCCACAAATGTTCGAATCCCACGGATGTGTGGGAGGTGGGACAAATGGAGGTGTAAAGCAGGCTTCGGCGACTTTTGTGTTGTGATCAGTGGAGGTGTGGTGTAGGAGGATGAACGAAGGATGAGTGAAGGACTGACAACTGCAGGGAAGAATTCGGTGGTTATTGGTGTTGGCAGGAGTCTGGTCGATGGTAGAATTTTAATTAGTTTCAAGTAAAATAAAATAATTCCTAAGTGAATGAAATAACTTAACACTGATGTCTCTCGGCGTTTTTTAGATATAGAGATATCTATACTAGTTAGGTACAAAGCCAATCTTAAATAGATGAGAATTTCGACAGAGGTCCATCATTCCCACTACCTAGTAATCATTTTGCCAGCTCATGATGGATTGCCATATTGTTGGCAAAATATGGGATCTTTCAAACTCAAGCTGGGTGACTAATGAAATCTTCCATATGGGTTATTCAACCATTCTTATGCGACAGTGTTAATCAAATTAGTGATTTTTAAGTGGAGATTAGTTAATGTTGTAAGAATACTTGGTATAACATCTTTAAGCAATTTCTATATTTGGATTGTTGAAGAATGAAAATTCCAATTATGAGGGTGCCAAAAAGGCAAGCAAGGCACTATAAGTTTTTTTAGTCATATAATCATATTTGTACATATTGTATATTTATTTTGTATATTCTTATATTTTCAGTGTTGCCGGGAGACGTGTCTCCTACCCCCTGAGACGCGTTTCGGAGATTGGTACGCGTCTCCGGTATCGGAGACGTCCCTGAAAATGCCTCTAGCAACATGGAAACTTGACGTGCTGTCTCCGGAGTCTCCTGATGTCTCCTGGCGGAAATTTAGGCATCTCCCGTTAAATTTAAAAGCATTAAAAAATTATAACGTGAAAAAATTTATGATGTCATGATATTTTCTATAAATTATTAATTTATTAATTTTTATTTATATTAAAAGAAGATGGTGTCTCCAAGTACCCCCGTCTCCTATTTTCAAAAAAAGCCGTATCGGTACTGGTACTAGTCTCCTGTACCAGTACCGGTCTCTTGGCAACTATGTATATTTTCTTTGTTGATTGTATTTTCTGCATACTTATCTCTCTCCTAGTCCCCATGTTGTTGCGCAACATTCTTTATGTGAGGGCAGGTTTTCCTGTCAACTAGGGGCTGTTAAATGCTAATATATGTATTCAATCAAGTAGTTGTTTATTACTCGGATGTTGTAAATATTCCATCATGGTTTGTGCAAGCCAGATTGAGCCATCTCCAATCTGATTTATCTGTCAATATATGTGGTTGTTCCAAAACTATTAAGATTTAAGGAAACATGAGAAAGTTGTTTCTTTTGATTTTTTTTTCAAGCTTCTCTTACTGCACATTTTCTTGTATATATTCTCAATTAGATAGCTTACTTTTTGAAAGTTAATTATTCGAAAATGAAACTGCCTAAGGTTATTTCTTCTTTATTTAGTAATGGAATAATAAAAGGTACTTTGTCCAATACTTAATCCTTTTAAAGTCTTATACACCACATTTAGACTTCCCAAGTTTATTCTAGTAATGGTTGTTTGAAATCTTGGATCTATGGTATGCTATCCTTTTTAACTAAAAAGATTCCTTCGTTGTCAAATTGTTGTTTATGAATGTGCAACATTTAATCTGTAGTTGATTTCCTCACTAAAACTTGCAGAGGATACAAGAGAAACAGATAAGCTTGCGAATGATCTTGCAAAGGATTGGAGCACAGGTGAATTCTGTTGTAGCTTAGCCTATTCTTTGAAGAGAATTAAATGGAGCTAATATTGTGCTATAGCAGTAGACTTTTGTGTCCTGAAGGAAGACATTCTGACATGCCGACTATTTCTGTGATTTACATGTGACCCATTTCTCTGTCCGTGCAGTTCTTGAGAAAAGTATGAACACTTTATATTTAACTGAAATGGTTCGAGGCTTGATGCTGACTCTCAAATACTTTTTTGACAGGAAAGTGACGGTCTGTATTAGTTCCTCCTCTATCTTAATTTTTTTACTAAATGGGTTGGTTTGTTCAAGAGCTGAACTACCTAAAAGCACTTAGTGAAGTTTTTACTATAATAGCTTAAGAAATTCAATCATCTGAAGGTGCTGCATTTAAAAGTTGTTTCTGTTTTTCCCAGATAAATTATCCTTTCGAAAAGGGTCCTCTGAGTCCTCGTTTTCGTGGTGAGCATGCTCTTCGTCGCTATCCAACAGGGGAGGAGCGTTGCATTGCTTGCAAACTGTGTGAAGCAGTGAGTCTTACCTTTCTCTTTTCTTTGAAATGAATTCTATGAATTGTAAGCCTTTGTTTAGCGTAGATTGTTTCTAGAGCTATGATCATGACAGAGTTTGGAATTCAACTACCTAGGTTTTGAATGGCAGTTCTCTGTTCAGGAGGGATTGACCATACCATGTATTTCAAGCACCAAATTTAATTAAAAATTGATTAATGGATCACTTGTTGTTTTCAGTGTCTGAATATCTCTTGATTTCAAATGTAGATGAGAGTGCAGTAGTGGCAGTTAAGTCTTTCAGAAGCAGACTCATTTTCATTCCATCTGAAGCATACAGAGAACAATGAAATTTTTTGCTCTTGTAATTTGAGAGTTCAAATGGTTTCTTTGACCCCCATTCTAAAACAGGGAAGAGAAATGTGTTTTGTTAGACAAGTCTTAGGATGGATTTGTTTCACAAATACCTTTGAAAGTTCAGAGCCAGTCTGAAATGGCTGGTAAATTGGATTTTACTGACCAATCAAAACTATAGTTGATTAATGTAGCAGAGTTTTTTTGTCTAACTCAGAGATAAATTGATAAGAAAAAGTGCTTTTGCACTAAAAATATGTTTAAGTGTATATTCTCTTATCATTGAGTAATTTCCAGTGCAAATGCAAGAAATAAGCAAAATGTAAGGCCTATATGCTTATACTGGGGGGGTAGTGCGGGGGAAGAGGGCGTCGGTTGAATCAGTATAAGCTAATCTTTTACTTCTGAAAAACTTAATCAACCATAGCAACAACAAGTATACCAGATCTAGCAATTAAGAACACAAGATTTAAGTGGAAACCGTTTCAGGAGAAAACTACGGCAAAATATTGCTTATATATATAAAATTCTCTTACAAACTTTGTAGGCACCAACCTACAAGAGACACCAACCTCCACTACTCTTTGTAGGCACCAACCCACTGGAGACACCAATCCCCACTGCTGAGCACCAACCCAGCAAGAGACACCAATCTCTTCGGTATGAAGCACCAACCTCTCCAATATGAGGCACCAACTTCTAACTCAACAAAGTCTTGTCTTCTTGATTATATTTCCTTCACAAACTTGCATATATTTCCCTCACAAATCTGCATGTATTTGATGTAACATTTCCACACAATTTTCCTTCAAATATTTCTGCTCAAGTTCTGCTCAAAATCAAATGATTTACATTGTATCTTGGTTGCTCGAAAATACTCATCTCTTCTTCCTTAAATACCATCTAATATTCCTTTTCACAAGGGAGGCGATCCTTCACAAATCTGCACCATTCTTCATCTTTTATCTCTGCTCTAAATCTGCTCTAAGTCTCATCTTAAATCTGCATGTAATTCTGCATTAAATCTGCTCTACATCTGCATTAATTCTGCTCATAAACCTCCTTTGAATCTGCTCTACATCTGCATTAATTCTGCTCATAAAACTCCTTTAAATCTGCACTCAAATCTCTTTTAGAAATCTGTTTCTTTTCATTTTGGAAATTTGCTCTTCTTCTCCTCCTTAGATCTGCTCTAAATTGGAAATGATTTGCATTGAGTTGCTTTAAAGAAAAAACCTCCAAAACACTTATATTTATATTTAATCATGTGCCTTTTCACAAACTAGGTCGGCCTCCTCAAAGGGGTCGGCCAAGTATGAGAAAAATAATCATTTTAATTTCTTTTATTCTCTCCAAATTGGTGTTGCAGGTCCGCCAACATTAGCATTAACATTAGCATTAATGTGAGATCTTTGTTTTGGGCACCAAGGATGAGGTTGGTCAGCATATATTTAAATCTTCCTTGCAAATGTGCTAGCAAAGGTGGTTGGCCATTATTATCCTTATGTCTCTAATTCCATTTCATTGTTGCCACTTAACATAAATTGATCTTCTTCTTGAACCAATGATTTTCTCTTTGACCTCAATGATATTCTTCTTGGTCTAGTGATGACATAATGACATCCATGACATTTTTCTTGACATCAATGACAATAAACTTTGGCAACAATCTCCCATATGCCTTTGACATCAATGACAAATAATCTTTGTCATCACGAGTTTGTGTTTGTGTTCGGCAAAGCTAAAATTCGGATGAAGTTCAACAAGGAGAAAAAATTCAAAAAAAAATTTGTGATTAAATTCATCTTATGTAAATTTGATTTTTTAAAAAATAAAAATAATAAATCCATTAAATTGTCAAAATAGTTTAACTTTGCTACATAGATTTGAAATAAAATTATATCATAAAATAAAATGGTAAAATTTATTATTTATTAAAATAAAATAATCTTATATTAAATTGAAAAATTATTAAATAAAAATATTAAAAATAAAATAATATTATGTGAAATTTTGAATACATTATAATAAATTTAAAAAATATTATAATATAAATATGTTAAAAATTGAAATTGAAATTTATTATTATATAAATAATAAATATGTTAAATTTTATATATTAAATAATAAATATATTATAATTTAAATATGTAATATTAACTTGTTTGTCTTTTATTCCTTGTGTCTGGGAATGATAAAATCAATTTACTCCTAAGGAGAGAATATCTCAATTTGAAAAAAGGCATTGCATTGGCTAGAGTAAGTAACGGAGGTGATTTTCCTATAGAAGATGATTTTTTGAAGAAAGTAAGTTGCCTTCCATTTTCATTCATGATTTTTGTTTGCATGACTTGAAACTACGTCTACCAATATAGGAGATGAGGACGAAGAAGGTTGAGGACCTCATCGTTTACCATTGTATTGAGGGCTTGATGGACTTCATTTATGCTTGGGATTCTGGCCTCTTCCTCTAGAATGTGTATCAAACGATCGAATATTTCTAGTTAAAAAAGCCCTAGCCTTTTCCCATACGAACTTTAGGGTGATTTAGAACAATTTTTTTAGATTTTATTGGAATTCGCCGAATTTTGAACTTTATACATAAAATCCGGCAAACCCTGTGACATAGGTTTGAAGCATACCCTTTGTTGGCACTCAATTTGAACATGCAAAAAATAGCCTTAGTCCCAAAAGATAATTTTGTATTTTCATTCTAAATAGAAAATGTTATAACTCATTAGTTTACATCACCCTTAACTTCTTGACTTTTTGTTTGGTATCATTGATACAACCAATAAATGCTGATTTTGATGGCAAAATGATGCTGAAAAGAGGGACAGATTATTGTGTTATCACCCTTGTATAGAGTGAAATAAAGCAAATAAATAACAAACAACCATAAGAAGAGGGAATTGACAGTGGAATTTACTTTTCACAACCAAATGCTTTATAACTCTGGAAGAGTGGGAATGTGCCTCCGTATTTCCACTATCATCATGGAAGATTCACAAGCCAATTGTTCAAATTGAATCTTCAAGAGCATTGTGAAATTTCAAAGCACTTCTACGATGCTTGACAAGATTACTTTGTTTGGAAAATGGAAACTTGTTTGATTAACATGCTTTACTATTTTATTCAGCTGAGCATACATGAGCACTTGGAGATACACTAGTAGTACTCAGATATTTTGGCAGCAAGCCTGTGCACTTTTGCAGCAAGTGTTTTGTACCATAGGTAATGTGATAATCTTGATTCGTACAATTGAGATAGTTCCAACCCTTATCTGTAAGGCTAGAATGAGTACAAGCAGATAGAACACCAAATATGATGTGATCTGGCTTCAAGCTTGCTTCCTGCATTTTAGTAAAAACGTGTGAGTGCTTTATCAACATGCCCATGTATTTGGTTAGCAAAGAGGCATGTAATTGGATATCGAACTGGTGAAAACCGCCACTCTTGTGGATCGAGTTTAAGGTTTTCAAAACAATTCCCACACCACTCTGAACTGATTTAGCTTTCCAATACAACCTTGTGCTAGGTTTGTTGTATAACATTTATATTGTTTGGATTATAATATTAGGAAGTGCCCGAACTTGGTTAAATCAGTACATTTTCACAATAATCAAACATGTCCATCTAGTATCCAATTCATCATATATTATTGGTATTAACAGGATTTCTGCAATCATCAGTTATGGGACTTATAGGTCATTCATTTAATTCACTAGGGTAATAGATTCAATAGAGAACCAGTAATGATTTGCAAGCTGGTAAAAGGAGTTTGTTTGCAAATCCAAAACAAACTTATCTGATCAAGGCATATACCTATTCACAGATGACATAACAATTTCTAGGCAATATCAGTTATTTAAAGAAAATAACAGTAGGTCTGTTGCTGGAGATCAGACTTGTCCATGAGAATTAAACAATTATCATGTAAGTCATGCTTCAAATGATTTGACATTGATTACAGATTAAATTGAAGCAGAAATTTTGAGATGGAAATACAAAGCATTGCAATCATCCTCATGATTTGCAAATCAGTGAAGTATTTTATGGATTAAACTGAAGCAGAAATTTTGAGATGGATATACAAAACATTTTTAAGCCTTGTAAATCTATGTCAGCCTGGACTTTATAGTGAACTATGCACCCAAAGTTTGTATCACATAAATATCAGCTAAATGATTGGGATCATCTCTAGTAGCAGAAACAAGAGAGAACATAGGTCTAGACACCACATACCTTTGAGACATTTTGTCACAGTTCATGTGCTTTGTGCATGTGTCAACATTTCCTTAAATTAGGGCAATTGCAACTACATCTGACAAATATCCCTTTCCGTTATGCAGCATACGTACTTGACAGCAAGATATAAGTTGTCTTAAATTGTGGGTTCAGCTCAATGAGGCATCCTGCTGCTTGCATTCCAAGTTACAATTTCTTGTGGGTTTTGCAGGTGCCAAGCAATGCCTCCACACCAGTGTTTGGTTCAAATGGCATGCTGCTCATAAGCTCTTCTGCCTTATCAAGCTGCCCAGCCTGGCCAAGAAGGTCAACCATACAGCTATGGATCTATTGCAGATGTGACATGACTGCTAGTTTTAGGATCAGAAATTAAATAAGCAGATTTAGAACACTTTAAACAAATTAACACAGCATATACCTTGGGAAAACCCTCCAACTTGAGGGAGAAAAACCCAGCAACAATATATCACTTATATATTGAATAAGAATCAACAATTCTCTTTACAATGAGGCCGATCACAAGGCCAAATATCAGCACCAAACTTGAAGCAATCTCAGACAATAATATTGCTCTTCTTTGATAATGAATTCAGCCTTCTTGTAAACTTCGATCTGAACTTGAATAAACTCGCACGCCTATAATATCGAACAATGAATGGATGATTGTATATGAACAATGAGCAACTCTAATATATACATGATGGAGAGGAGATCACGTCCTTTCAAGGAAAGAAATCAACCTTATATGAAAAGTCGTAACTCCATAAAGGTGGTGAATAAGAAGTCGGCCTCAAACAAATTTATTTAACAATAATTAAATATTATATTGTTCTCCAAGTGAAGTGCCTCTTCACTTAATATCGACCCAATAAATTAAATAGCCGATAAGGCTATATTTAATTTATAACTTCATAAGTCGGGGCTGGAAGTTGAGGCCCGATGCTGCAACATCAACACTCCCTCTTAGCTAGGGGGGAATACTTCCAGCTATACAAAGTCATGGAGTCCCTCAACATGTCATCCACAATGGCTACGCCCATATGTGGAAAGAGCTCATCACGGAGTCACTCAACGTGATATTGTCGATCATGGCTATTCACATGTATATGGAAAGAACATGTGCACAAGTGTCCATCACGGAGTCACTCAACATGATGTCGTCATCTCATCATAACGTCCACCATGGCTACTCCCAGAGGGTGGATAAACACAAGTACAAAGAAATCATCATGGAGTCTCTCAACGTGATGTTGTCATGGAGTCACTCAACATGACATCCACCTTGGCTACTCCTAGAGGGTGAAACAAGGGATTTCACCTCAAATTTCTCTCACAGAGAAAGATGCATTAAACAAGGGCTTACACCTCAAATTTCTCTCACAAAGAAAGATGCATTAAAGCAAATCACAGAAGATCACTGATGCCGAGTCTCCCTCTCAGCTAGGGCTTCATTCTCCACAATTCCAAGCTTGTCTTGAAAGTGCACAAACTTTACTTTGGAGAGAGGCTTGGTGAGAATATCAGCCGTCTGCTCATCAGTGCTAATATATCTCAACTGGATGGCTTTCCTCAATACCATATCTCTGATATAGTGGTATTTGATCTCAACATGTTTTGTTCTGTCATGAAACACTGGATTGATAGAAAGCTTCACACAACTTTGATTATCACAATGAATGATAGTCGGCCCCAATGATTGTCCAAACAATCTTGCAAGGAGCTTTCGAAGCCACACTGCTTCTCGAGTTGCCACACAAGCTGCAATATACTCAGCCTCTGCGGTGCTTAGTGCCACTGAAGACTGCTTCTTGCTACACTAGGAGATCATCGCAGATCCCAAACTAAAGCAACATCTAGAGGTGCTCTTTCGATCAGCTACACACCCTGCCCAATTAGAATCAGAAAATCCTTGCAGCTTTAGGTCCACACTAGAAGAATATCTCAAGCCATACCCAACTGTGCCACGCAAGTATCTCAGGATATGCTTTGCTGCAACTAGATGTATTTGCCTTGGTTCACACATGAACTGACTAAGTGCACGCACTGCATAGCAAATATCTGGTCTAGTATTGACTAGATACATCAATGATCCAATCAACTGCCTGTACATAGTAGGATCGACCAGATCAGAACTAGCTGCAGACTCTTTTTAGCTTCTGAAAATTGGTTTCCATAGGTGTAGACATGGATTTGCAATCCATCATACCAAATCTCTTCAAGATGTCTATTGTATACTTCCCTTGACTCAGAATGATCTCATTCTAGACCAAGGAAGTAATGCATGTATCTAAGATCCCTCATCTCAAATTCAAAAGCTAAGTCCTTGCATTTGATAATGAGGTGTTCTTCTCCTGTAAGAAATAGATCATCAACATAGAGAACCAAGATCAATGCCTTACCATTAATTACCTTGAAGTACAGGTTTGAATCAACATCATTCTTGGAGAAGCCCAAGCTCAACAGGTATCGATCAATCCTCTCATACCAAGCACGAGGAGCGTGCTTAAGGCCATACAAAGCCTTCTTCAATCAACATACATGAGACTCCTTCCCATGAACTTCAAATCCATCAGGTTGCTCAATGTATACTTCTTCAATTACACCATTAAGAAATGCTGTCTTCACTTCCATCTAGTGTAACTTCCATCCTTTAGCTGCTGCAATAGCAATGATAGTCCTGATGGAAGTATAACGAGCAACTGGAGCAAAAGTTTCTTCATAATCTATTCCATCTTTCCGAGAGAATCCTCTAGCCACAAATCTAGCCTTGTACTTCTCAATTCTTCCATCGGCCGCATGCTTGATCTTGAAAAGCCACCTAGAAGATACAACAAATTTCCCTTCTGGTCTAGGTACAATGTCCCAAACATTGTTCTTGAGGATAGATTGATATTCTTCAGCCATAGCATCTCTCCATACTTGCTGACTTGAAGCTTCCTTAACACTGGAAGGCTCAAATTCAATCATTTGACTCATTAATGCAACATAGCTTGGAAACTTTTGTGGTCTTTTGCTTTCTCTGAATGTTCCTCTAGGGGCTGCAAACTTTTCTGCCTCTTGCATTGTTTGCCTAGCCCATAGAGGTCTCTTTCGACCATTAACAATGTCTCTCGGCCCATCAGTTGGTTCCAAAGGATCCACTGGATCACCATCTTCTTCTGGTTCAGTAGATTCCCTCTGAATCTCAGGAGTATGGTCAACTTCCATGTCCTGAGGAGTCTCTTGGTCTTCATTATCTATCTCCATGAGAGAGCCTTTAGATCTCTTGAATGCAACATCTTCTTCAAATGTAACATCCTTGCTGATCTCTATCAGTTACTGACTTGGAATGTAAATCTTGTAGGCTTTTGAAGATTCACTGTAGCCCACAAATATTCCCTTCTTGCCAGATGGTTCCAACTTAGTCCTTTTATCTTTAGGAACATGAACATACACAGGACAACCAAAGATTCTCAAATGATTGACTTCAGGCTTCACACTTGTGAAGGCTTCTTCAGGAGTCATGTTCTCCAAAATACGGTGAGGTTTCCGATTCTGAACATACACAGCTGTTCTAGATGCTTCAGCCCAAAGAAAGGTTTGGAAGTCTTGATCATGGATCATGGCTTTAGTTGCTTCTACAATGGATCTGTTCTTCCTTTCTGCAACACCGTTTTGCTGTGGATTGTAAGGGACACAAAACTCCCTCTTAATCCCAGCTTCGATACACAAGTTACGGAAGCCTTCAGAGATGTATTCTCCTCCGTTGTTAGATCTCAGAACTTTGATTCTCTTCCCGGACAAGTTCTCTACTTGAGCCTTAAATTCTTTGAATCTCTCAAGTACCTCTTCATATTCTTTAGTCTTTAAGAAATAAATCCAAGTCTTTCTAGAGTAGTCATCAATGAAAATTGCATAATACAAGAAACCACTCAAAGAAGTAACAAACATTGGACCACACAAATCAGAATGAACAAGATCTAGAATGCATTTAGATCTACTTTCACTACTATGAAAAGGTCCTTTAGTATTCTTACTCAGTGCGCATCCTCGACAAGTACCTTCATGCTCCTGGTTGAGTTTAGGAAGGCCAATGACCATCTTCTCCATGGATGGGAGTGCTTTGAAATGAAGGTGAGCAAGTCTTTTGTGCCAAAGCTCACATGAACTGCTGGAATCATGCAACAAGGCCTGCATAGGATGAGTGGAAAGTCTATAGAGACTCTCTTGCCGAACACCAATCACTCGGGCTGTCTTGATGCTAGAGTTCTTCGGCCATGCAAGAACTTTTCCTTTAGAGAATGCAACTTGATATCCCTTGTCCTCCAAAGCTGAAATTGAAACAAGGTTTCTCTTGATGCCTAGTACAAATAACACATCGCTCAACTGAAGAGAGATTGCCATAATCTAAGTGAAGAGAGGAGGTTCCAACACCTTTCACCGAATAGCATGCATCATCTCCAATTATGACTTGAATGCTTGTATCTCTCTCCACCAAATCTGAAAGGTGTTCTCTAAAACCAGTAATGTGACGAGAGGCGCCACTATCAATCAACCAAGTGTTGCTATCTGTTGGAACATTGCTTGATAGGGCAGAATAGAATAGAAATCCACTTGAATCCTTTTGAGGAGAGATCTCACCCACATCCGCAATAGACGCATGTTGTTGTGGTCTAGTTGGACAATCTTTCACATAGTGACCAAACTTGTCACATCTGAAGCACTGTATATGAGAGAGATCCTTTTTCTTCTTAGATGCAGGAGCATCATCTGATCTTTTATCTCTGTTCCTCTTGAAGTTGCCTTTCTTCGCTTCTCTTCCTTTCTTCTTTGAAGAATGAGCAGCAAGTACATGAAAGTTTTCATTGGTAGAACTTTTCCCATTGCCTCTTGCAGCCAATCTTGATTCCTCTTGAATACAATCTGCCCTAAGACGATCAAGCTTAGGTAGCTTTGATCTCCCACTGATACCTTGGATAAATGGCTCCCAAGATTGAGGAAGACCATTGAGTGCCAACATGACCAAGTCCTTATCATCAACCATATGACCAATGGTACAAAGCTGATCTCTTAACTTGGTGATCTTCATGAAGAAGGAGATAACAGAATCTCCTTTTACCATCTTGATGTGATGAAGCTGTTGCCTCAATGCAAGAGCTCTGCTTGTATTATTGATCTCATACATTTCCTCCAAGGTCTTGAACATCTCTCTTGCTGTCTTCAACTTGGAGATAATTGGCACAAGGTGGTCTTTCACAGAATCAACCAAAATCTTCTTTGCCTTAGTGCCATTCTTCTTCCATTGTGACTTCTCATTCTCATCGGAAGGTTCGGGAACTTCGCTCTCCACGAACTCAGCAATCTCATTTTCTTCTAATGTAACCAACACTCTAAACTTCCAAGAGGTGAAGTTGGAAGCACCTTCAAGTCTATCTTCAACCTTGAGCCCGTTCACCATTTTCGAAGATAAGATAGACACAAGAAGATGAGAACAAGAGTGGAAGATAACGCTGCTTATAGAATTCTGATCACGATCTTGCTTAAACCCACTCTGATACCATGTTAGTTTTAGGATCAGAAATTAAATAAGCAGATTTAGAACACTTTAAACAAATTAACACAGGATATACCCTGGGAAAACCCTCCAACTTGAGGGAGAAAAACCCAGCAACAATATATCACTTATATATTGAATAAGAATCAACAATTCGCTTTACAATGAGGCCGATCACAAGGCTAAATATCAGCACCAAACTTGAAGCAATCTCAGACAATAATATTGCTTTTCTTTGATAATGAATTCAGCCTTCTTGTAAACTTCGATCTGAACTTGAATAAACTCGCACGCCTATAATATCGAACAATGAATGGATGATTGTATATGAACAATGAGCAACTCTAATATATACATGATGGAGAGGAGATCGCTTCCTTTCAAGGAAAGAAGTCGGCCTCATATGAAAAGTTGTAACTCCATAAAGGTGGCGAATAAGAAGTCGGCCTCAAACAAATTTATTTAACAATAATTAAATATTATATTGTTCTCCAAGTGAAGCGCCTCTTCACTTAATATCGACCCAATAAATTAAATAGCCGATAAGGCTATATATAATTTATAGCTTCATAAGTCGGGGCTGGAAGTTGAGGCCCGATGCTGCAACATCAACAATGACAAGATTCACCCATATAAATAACATATTTATGTCCCTACTCCACTAGACCTGCATGGCAGCAAGCTGATAAAACACAAAGTAAGGTTGTGATCTGGAGCTGTATCAAAAATTTGTATTGCTTCATATAGCTTGAGGGCCTCCTTGTCACATCTATGCAGAGTATAGTCCTAATTGTGCATAAGTAATTGGTAAATTAATTGATGTATTAACAATGAGCGAGATGCTCAATAAATAGTTTACAAGATTTACAAAGCTGGAAAGTTTCTAAAAAGAAACTCCAGATAAGATCGGAGACGATCTTATCTCTATCTTACAATATCTTACAATATTGAGCATTAATAAATAAATAAACATTATTTTAATACCCTCCCTTAATGCTCAATCTATCAACTACACCAAGATGCCCACTGAATTTTACAAACTTATCTGTAC
>VDFB02073123.1:0-28026 GCA_007258455.2 Sequoia sempervirens
TATTTCGTTGACCTGTAAGAGGAAAAAGGAGAATGCCGGTGGCTCTGATTATGAAGCAACCTATATGAGACACCAACAATAGTACAACCTACTATTAATCATGCATTGAAATGATCAATCAAGTGCAGAGGAAATGAGTTGAAGGAGAAATATCATGATCATCATATTCTATTTTTATGCTAACATTGTTTGTTTCTTTGTGCAGGTATAGGAAAAATCATGAATCTAATCATTATTCAAAGACCAAGCATGTGGAGAAAAACGAGCTCCCACAAGGGTAGAGCTCGGCATGTTGCCCTATTCATCAAATGGGATGATTTAAAGATTACATCACATATTCATCAAAGAAAGTAATATACAACTGAAAGAGTAAAGCATAGTTATCTATCGAGCTACTAAACCAACTGTGCATTCATAACGATCAAGTTATTTTTTTCTGAAGGCTAGAGGTGAGCAGCGAGTTTAGTTCACTCAATTAATTTAGTTGAGTAAATTTACGTCAGATATTGTTGTATAAGTTCATGTTTTGTGTTATTTGGTTCATCATGGTCATATGTGTCATGCAAGTTCCAGTTCATCAGTATTCTTTTCACAGTCAAGGATAGTGAACAGGCATACATTATGCCTTAATAAAGAGTTTTTTATTTATTTTCATTGTGAAGGAGAGAAAATTTAAAGAACAGTTTAATATGTGAAACATAAAAATGCATGAAGAGAACCATGTTGAAGGTCAACAGCACAAAGGGCAGGCAATGCATTCAAGTGACAAATGAATAACCAGTTCCAGTTTGACTGGTAACTCAAATATAGCAGTAGGGGTTTTAAGGTGGGAAATGCTCATTCCAAAGTGTTAAGGGAAATAAAAGCATGTAGTCCATGGTGTTACAATGTTTCAATTCAAATCTCTACATAAGTCCAAAAGCAGAAAGTAAGTGTTGTATGGTAAGGTTAAAGAATCCAGAAGGAAACAGTGTGAAGGACAGTAAGTGACATGAAGAGAAGACACATTTCTAGAATCTCATATACCCAATTGAAGGTTTTCAATAGTAAAGCAAGAATGTATTTTTCTTAATGTCATACAATCAAATGATTTTTTCAAAAGGTAAAATATACATAGTTCTCTCATGATCAAGCTGGACTACATCAGAGAATGTATTAGCTACATATGTTCTTCATTTTTGAGAATGTCAGACCACAGGGGATTCAACATTTCATAATTGTGTAAAGAATTGCAGGAAACAATCATAAATCAAGCTCAGATTTTATATAGGTACCAAAGAGAAGGTGTAGTTTTTTCTATCTTTTTGTCATTTACCCACATTTGGGGTTTTGAAACATGACCCAGATTTAATACAAGTCCTAGTTTACTCTTGAAAATTCAATGAGTAGCTATAGGAATGTCAAAATGGAGCACCAATTACCAAAGGTTGAGCTTATAAATTAAATGCACAACAAATATATTTTGTTTGGGGGTTGTCTTTAAATATAGAAAATCTAATTGCAGTGATGACCCATGCGTAGTTTTTGTATGAAACAACAAGAGGATAAAGGTGCGAGTTCTTTTGGTAGTTGAGTTTCTGAATAAGGGAAATACAGTTTTCATTTGAATTTCATCTTACCAATGAATGAGTTTGTTTTAAGAATGAAAAGATGGTAAGAAGTTTCAACATGGGTCAATAAACTAAATACAAATAAATACACAGATTTTATTATTCTCACAAGGGTTTTATTTCTAAAGACAAATGATATGAAAAATAGCAGTAGTGATGCAACGAAGATGCATTCTTTTCATAAAGTACAAAATGTTAAGGAAATAAAGAATGAAAATACAAATACCCGTGTTATTCTTTTGTTTCAGGAGTCTAAAAATAAAACCACTAGTCATTGAGGTCCAACCCATATGAATAGAACAATACATAATGGATATGAAATTTTGAATCTCAAGTACCCAGTTTTGGGGTTGACATTTTAATTACAAGAGAATATAGTGCAGTGATAACCCATATGGGTATTTGTATAAAATAGCAAAAAACTTAAAAAATGCAAATTTCCTATGGTAAATCAAGCTTCAAAATGGAGAAGTTACAACTTTCTTCAAAAATTTCAAATACCCATATGTAGATTCATCCTCAAATATACCAAAGGGAAATTTCTTGTTTTGGGTCGAGCACAGAACCTCTAAAAAAAAAATGCTTTCTACAATACATGTATGGCAGCTTGTACATGGCCATTAAGTGAAGGATCAATCTTTTGAGGAGTACAGTATGTGTTTTGTGTAACTCACCACTTCAAGTCTATGGAAAAGTACCCTAGCTATGGCCAAGAGCTTCATAGAGCATCTAGAAACCAAGAGTCAAACTCGCAAAATGGTGGTTGAGCTTTAATGGTAAATATAAAAATACAAAATACAAAACAAAGGCATTAGAAGTGGTGGTAGCAGTGGCCTCAAGCCCATAGTGAACAAAAATATGAAGCCATAGAGGCTATGAACACATAGCTTACCTTTTTCCCAGGAAACGAAAGAAAAAACCCATAAGTGAGCTCTCTCATGGAGTCTCCTGACAGAGGCCGAGTTCGAGTTCTTGATGGCCAAGAGGAGCAGAGCACATGAATGTAGAGAAAGTCAGAAAATATAAACAGGCCACGACCATGAGAATTTCTCTTACTTTGAAATGAAGTGGAGCAACTACAACACTACAAAAGCAAGCTTACCCATTGAAGATTCAACAATCTGAAGGAAGTAGTGAAGATTTCCAAGGCACGCGAGCTCAGATTCAATGTCAATCATGGCGGCATGTTCACTGGTAGAGCTCATTTTCCTCAAAGTAATGAGTGCAAAATGAATCATTATTAGGGTTTGGCATCTTTTTCTTATGCCCTAATTCAAATCGACATTATCATCATCTAGAATATTCAGTCAAAGCACATGGTAAATTCAAATGGAATAACCTTTGCATTGTGATTTGATCAAAGTATGAAGTTTGACATATGTGGAGGCCAAAATTCTTATACTAGGTCGATATATTAAAGTCTTTAAGACTTGTTTTGTGCCTTAGCGAAATTTGAAGTCTTGAAACCCTATTTTAGGTGTTTTAGTGAAACATTGAGAATATAAATGTTGAGATATGTTATAACCTAGAGATATTTTGGTTAATTGTCCAATTAGGGTTTCTTATTTTAATTGGTTTTATGAGAAATCAATGGGTATTTTTGATGAGAGGTTGATATGTATTAATATTTTATGATTTTTTTTTTGGAGAAAATCAAAGCATTGTAGTGGAGAGATAAGAATGTTTTATTTTTTTTGCAAAAGATTTTATAATCTTTAATTGTAAAAAATAGATAAATTGTAAGATCTACAACCCTATAAAGTAGAATCATAAAGCAACCTTTTATAAGTTGTTTTATGATTTCTTGCTATTTTTAGCAGATTGATTGCTGACTTCTTCTCTTGGTCAGATTTGAGTCTTATCCTGGAGAGATAAGGTGTTTTTTGGGCTTTTAAAGTGGATTCAGCCTATTTTTAGAGGCTTGATAGGTTCATAAAAGTGATATGCGTTTTTCTGCTTTTATGCAGTTTTTTGAGACAGTTTGAAGCTTTTTTCCTTGAGCTTTTTTCTGAGCTCGAATTGGGGTTTCTTGAGAGTTATGCCTTTCAAAAGATAGTCTTTTTAGCTCTCCTTCTCAGTTCAAATTTCGGTTCCTGCTCTTATGCATTTTTGACCTTGTGGACCATTTGTACTCAGTTTTGGTAGATTGACACTCTTTCAGTTTCAATAATACAACAGAGTTCTTCTTTCCATTTTCTTGTCTCAAGACTGGTTACAGTAGTTTGATGCTTTGTGTTTTCAAATTTGAAGCCTTAATGTCCTTCTTTTATGATTTTTCTACACAGATTTTCATTTTTTTAGGTTGTATGATGTATTTGATGTCTCTGAATCTTCATATGAATTATTGATGAAATCATGCATTGATGAGATTGTAGGAACTATTGTAATAAAGGAATTGTTGTGAGTGGCAAGATCTAATTTCTATCAGAAGTAATAACTTAAACATCAGCAGTCATAGGTTTTAGTTTTCAGACATCTTTTTATCCCTTTCCATCAAAAATTATTTAGAATAAGATCAATCATTCAGAGAACCAACTCACTCTAGAGATTCATCCTTTGCTTAGATCACCCACATCTAAAGGAGGTTTCTGTGTTTCAGTAGGTTACTAAATATCGCATTCAGGAGGGAGAAAATCTATTGACAACAATGACAACATAGCATGAATTCTGGGAAAACGAAGGGGAGAAGGAGAAATCAGAAAAATCCAACTGAATTAGAATTCCATGAAGGGCACAAAACTCTGGACACCAGTACATTTCTGCAAAGTGGAAAAGTTCTGGGAAAATCCGGTTAGGCAGGAAAATCCTGAACCTGACAAAAACCCCAAACACTGGCCACAAGTTCACTCAAATTGACCAAAAGTAATAAACTTGAGGACCCTAGACACGAAAATATTTTAACACAAGCCTCCTACAGATCTACTTTGAACCCTAGGCTCAATCAAAAGTAGATCAAGATTAAATGACAATGCCCTAGGCGTGAAACCCTAGATTTTAACCATGAACGCACAGGGAAAGCCATGAAATGCCCGAACACACAAGACTTCAAACTCCAAGCAAGACCATAATGTTTTAAAGCACAACAAGATTGAACATTCAACTTAGGAGAACACAAATGACAAAGCAAAATGGCCTAAAGCTCCCAAAATTGACCAAACTCAGAAACCTGATGGCTAGATAGAAATCCAGAAAAATTCAACCCAGGAAAAATTCCACGAAGGCCATAAATATCCAAACTATAGTACAAAGCAAACAAATCCATAATTCCAGCACAATCTAGGAAAATCCAACCAGGGTGAACAATCCCAAACTGCCTCAAAATCTCAAACAATAGTGCAAACCAGATAGGGCCAGAGCTCGAATGAAATCCAGACAAACCGGAAAATCCTGAACCAGGGTAAATACCTGAAATTCACCCAAAACATAATATTTTCAATATTGAACTTGGGAAAAACACTTGAGCAAGCAAGATAAACATATTAAGCACATTCCAAGGAAAAGGAAAACCTTAAAAATCGAAGGGGAAAAACACAGAAAATTGAAATGGGGTGGTTATTCAAGGCATAACAATTACCACAATGAGGACTTTAAGAAACATGATCAAACCATTGGTACAATCCTTAATATTACATTTCCCATTGGTGAGAATGGTAGTGTAGAAAATCATAATAATCATACTTGTTCTTCTCGTGATACCTCTCCTATTAGTGATGAAGGTATCATGGAAAAGGAAGATACAAGCATTGAGGGTCTTGATTGTCCATCTCCTCATTCCCCTTTGGATGATGTTAGACAACAAGAACATGAAATCATAGAAAAATTCATAAAAATCACCTTACCTAGTCTCCATAGTCATGACCATCAAACTTGTATATCTCCTACTATCCCTCCTCGATGCAAAGAGGATAGGTTGATGTTAGAAGATATACCTATTAAGATTCATGAGAATCATGACCCTCCCTTCCCTAATGCTCCTACCATTTGGGATAATCTATTTGAAAACCATAGTGGTCCTTCTCTTGATGCCTCCCTCACTTGTGATGAAGCTACTTTAAAAACCTAACAATTGGATGAACATATTACAAGCTCTCCTAGTAGGGTAGATAATATGGAACAAGATAATGAGACCTTAGAAATAACTGACAATCAAATAGAGTCTTCTTCTAATCTCCCCACTCTCAATAATCAAACAAAATTATGCCATTCATAACTCCCTTACTCATGCAGAATTCCTTTTAGAAGAACGAATCCTTAAATGTCACGAACATGTGGTTTTTGGTTATCCTAAAAACTCCCCTTCTAGGGAGGATATCAGGATACAAGAAAAATCTAACATTGACAATAATAATATTATGCCCTTACATGACAATGAAAATCCCCTATTAGACTCTCATTCACCAAGGGATGTTAATATTATTCGACCTCAACTCATCCTTTACCCACCATCACATAAACCTTCACCTCCACCTTAACCTAAATTTACTCTTTACCGACCTCAAACTAATGTTTCATAGAAACTAATTCATAATATTTTTTCTCATACGTATCACACTAGAAATAATCTGCAACCACAACAACCCACACCAAAACCCTTACCTTTGCCAAGTCCCATTTTTCCTAGAGATTCTTGATTAAATTCACAAATTCAAGAGTACAATATTATTGAACAACTAAAGAATAATCCTACTAATATATCCTTATGGGATCTTATTCAAGCATCCCCTCACTATCACAACATGATCCAAGGAATAAATGCTAACACTATTTTCCACCAAAGTGAACTCTCCCTTTTGGAAGTGCAAAAACAAAACAAAGCTTTCATGATCATTGTTCAATACAATTAGATAGGGATAAATCAAACACTTATTGACAATGGATTGACCCTTAATGTGTGTAGCATAAACCATTTGGATAGGCTTTGTGTGCATAAGTAAAAAATTCAACCCGAATCTTTATCTACTAAGGGCTTTCATAATGTCGAAAAGACACCGCTTGGTGTGATTGCTTTACCTATTACAATTGGATAAGTCACATTAAACACACCGATCCAGGTTATGCCTCATGATCTTTCATATAACCTTCTTCTAGGAGAATTGTGTATTCATGCAATGAATAGTGTCCCTTCCACTCTTCATTGCAAAATTAAATTCATCTACAACAAAAAAGTGTGCACACTCAACGCTGATCATGAGCCTTATAGTGTCTTGCAACTTGGGAAAACCAAAGAGAACCCCTTGAACACATTAACGCCAACCACACAAGTGGAACCCGTTCAACAAAAAGGCAAACAACAACATATTGAACAAGTCATGATGCTATCAGAAGATGATTGGAATTCCTTGGATTTCGAACATGACTTCATGGGTGAGTACAAAATCATCAAAAAATATTCAAATAAGGGACAAGATACAACAATCATGTAAACACAAAATTTAGATGAACTTTCAAAAGAATCCACATCAACCACTTTAGCCAATGAATCAACTTACACAAAAATCTTTGATGAACATAATCATGAAAAACCACTAAATTTAAAATCAATGAGGAAGCTTTATGGAAAAGTTTATGAACTCATGAAATAACATGGATATAATGGAATAGGATGTGGTTCTTTAGAACAATGTATCCACAACCCTATCACACAAAAAACAACTTATGGTCTTGGTTATTGTCCTTTGTTAGAGATCACCAAGCCTTCACTCAACATCAACAATCTCACACAACATAATCCTAAATCATCCTTAACAGTCGTCCATCCTGAACTCCTATACACTAGTGGTCTTTAACATCATCCTTTACATAGTATGACACAAATAAAAAACCCTTGACTCAATGTTAATGTCATCTTGTAAGACACCAACAATTTGCATTCGATAGGTTTTCCCTCCTCCTGTAAGAGTGAGAAAAAAATCTCACAATCTAAAGGGTCTTGCATAGGTATGACAACTAATAATAAGCAAGATGTGTCTTTTTCCTCAACTACAAGAACACCTCCTACCATTGATCAAGAGGGTATCTTGTTGAGACTCCTCCAAGATCACTTGATTGCCCTTCCTCCAAAAACTCAAAAAAAATCTATTACAAGATTTCATTTTGTGCATATCATAGAGTTCATGGTCATTCCACCAATGAATGCAAGGCTTTGAGTGGTAAAATACAACATCTTTAGGATTTTGGTATGTTTCCCTATGTGGGGGAACCTAATTCCTCTAATTGATACTAATTTTAACTCTACCATTCATTTAATCAACCATTTCAGCTAACCCTTGTCCTACACTAAGTGGGGGCAAGGGGTTATGTAGCGTTGACCTCATATGTCAATTGTAGTTTCCTTCTTTTGCTAGTCATTAACCTTTCATGAATATATAATCATAAGCTTGGGATGTGGACAACATGCCTTAAGTTGGTTCGCAGTGACATACTTCCCTTTTTCATGATGTAGCTTATTAGAAACATATGACTTGGCATAGGGATTTTTGAGTAAGCTCTCATGTTATCCTTCTTCTCCTTTAAAGAAATTTCTCACTACTAGTTTTCACAACCACTTTAAAGTTGGGGGAATACATCACCACTCACATTTCATTGTGTGATTTTCTTTTTCTTGCAATTTCCTCTCTTGGAAACATTAGGTACAATGTTCCCCAGGATGAGACATTGCACTTGTCCTCTCTTGGAAACAATATGAGACCATTTACACTTATCCTCTCTTGGAGACATTATGTATGATGTTCCCTAAGATGAGACATTGCATGAACTAAGAAAAATACCTTTGAGCATTCCTTACACTATCTTGCATTTACAATGTCTATGAGTGTCAAGCATACAAAGTTTTTCTTACTTCATAGAATCTCGAAAATAATTTTCCTTTGTGATGCCTTATTAAAGTTAACAGGAGGTATAACTTTGATATGGTTGAGCGGGAATCCCATTCTGAGGCATGAATTTCCCCATAGCCACCTATGTGTTTGTGAGTACATACCAATCGAGTGTATGCTTCTCACCTTTTGGGCTTTCTCACTTGGAGGACAACAAAGAGTTTCGTCACCCTAAAGTGAGTATGCATTTTCTTTTTGGAAAAACAACCTATATTTGATCCAAAACTAATTGGACAAACGATTGAAGCTTGATCCACCTTTTCATTTTCATCTTTCTCTTCTTCCTAGTTCTTGCCATTGTATGATTATGTATCTTAATGGTTTGACTTAGGATCTTTGATTCTAGGGGCTTGATTTCCTTCGTGATCTTTCTCATTCCTTTTCATCTACATCTGTACACTTGGATCTCTCTTGGATGTCTACTTTAGTGTGAGTTTGAAGTAAGTTATCCTCTCACTAAAGTGGGGGCTAAATGTGGTGTAGAAAAATGGATGCTTCTTGCTTGAAATGGGAATAATTCATGATAAGTTGGACTTAATGAGGTCTTGATATAGTTTTTTGAATTGTTTTACATGTCCACATTACATATTGGACCCTTGTGAATGCATTTATTGATGTCTTGTAAAGGTGTTGTAAAGTGTTGTAAAAGACTTTCACGCTTTTCTAGACTTAATGAATCCATTTTCCCTTAATTAAACATTATTAAATATATTTAATTGCATCTTCACATCAATCTAGAAGGCTTGTAAAATAAACTTAATGTTAATCTTGTGTTGTAATGTGTCTTACACATTCACATTGGTTCTTGTGCTTTCCTAGGCTAAGTGGACCTCAGTTTAGTGTTGTAAAGTGTATTTAATCACACTTTCACATTGAATTTTGTGTCCCATTCCCTAATTAATCTTTACATCATTAATAATAGGCCCCTATTACCCCATAGTGTGCATCCTGAGGCAATATCTAATGAAATACCTAACAAAGTCATCATATAAACCTTGTTTCCTTACGTCATAGCATCCTAGCTATCAAATGGGCCCCACTGGGAATAATTCACCACCTATAGTGAATGAGTCCTTTCCAGGTGGGAGTGATTCACCCAAGGTGGCGAATGAGTCCCATTTGGGCCATTTTTTACCTTTGAGTGGGAAAAAATAGGTTTTAAGTTTAATTTTTCTTCAAGTTGGCCTTAGGGATCCAATTTATGAGCTAATTAGGAGTTCCTATAAAATCAACCTTCTAAACCCTAATTTAAATATCTAAACTCATTCACACATCTCTTATCATTCATTCATCATCTATCTTCTCTATCAAGTCAAGCAAGTTAGGCTTTCATCATTGCAAGTCATCAAGATAATCTCTTAAGAAATTCAAGGGAAGATTCTTCATGTTTTGTTGCAGAAATTCAAGATCAATCATCATGTAAAGTTAATAACTTCATTATTGCATGTTTCATTACATTCTTCCATCATTTTGGTTTAATTGCCTAAAAGGGGTTTGACCAAGGAAAACCCCCATGCCTAACATCCAACATTTCTCTTTCTTGTCTTGTGTGCTTGGTAATAATTGAAGATCAAGTTGAAAATTTTGTTCAAGTCATCTCTTCATTGGATAAGGAAAAATATCAACAAAAATCCACTTTGAGACCTAAATTTGATAGTTTCAGAACTAGACACCTAAATAAGTAGAAAGTGCAGACTGAAAGCCCCTATTTCCACCTTTGAATATTCAAAAATTAAAAAGGTGGACTCATTCTCCATGGGTGGCGAATGAGTCCCACTTCCAGGCTTGATTTTAGTTTTTTGCATTTTTGGATACCCATTTGTCCGAAACAGGCTCTGGAACAGTTTCACATAATTGGGACTAATTCACCTAGAATGGCGAATGAGTCTCATCAGGCCTAAAAATTAGGATCAAAAAATTTCAAAATTCATTTGCAGTCTTCATCAAGATCTCAGTTTCACACTTTTAGTTTCATCCATTTCTGTCGCAATTTGCATTCATTTCTAGGTGTTTTCTGCATATCATAATGTTTTTTCAAACAATCTACATTTCATTGGTTTTGCATTAATAATAAATCCATTTTATCAATTAGCTTCATTTTGAATAATTGTATTATACATTCCTTAGTTTGAGTGAACCACTTATATTTTTGGTGTCAGATCTATCTCTTTCCTTTAGGTGAAAGACCCTAACTGAGGAAAAGAGACATAACATTCCTAACCATTAAAATCTATGTTCAATTGTAAACAAGCTTTTGAGAGTTTGAAGGAATACCTTACAAATCCACCCATTTTATAACTTGTTATTACAAACAAACCATTCATCTTTTACATAGACGCATCTGCCTATGCTCTTGCAACATTGTTGGCTCAACAAGATGACAATGGAAAAGAACATCATGTTTATTATGTTAGTCAAACTTTAATCAATTATGAAACACGATAGACACCAATTGAAAAACAATGTTTGGCTCTTGTATTCACTACTAGTTAGTTGTGACATTATTTACTAAATTTTGAAATACAAGTCATGATAAAATTTGATCTTCTCAAACATATTTTTAATAAAACAGACTTATCAGGATGTCTAGCTAAATGGGTAATGTTGTTTTCCAAGTTTGACCTTAAGTCTTGGCCGACCACTTATTTGATGCTCCTCCTTTGACACTACCCTAAAGTCATTCTTTTCCCAATGATGGTGTATTATTAACTTGCATTTTCTACTTTGGGGTATACTTTTGATAGATCACAGTATGCATAAAAGTGGATTAAATGCATGTTCACGGCAATTGAATTAAATATTTATTTATTTAATTACAGAATTCTTCTAAAATCCTCTACATGAGTTAAAATTTATTTTAATTTAATTATATTGTTCATTCATCTTATTATTTCCATAATTAAATGGGAATTTGAGCATTTAATTATTTCCTTATAATCCCACTTAATTAATTAGTAGTACATTCTATTTATTTAAATTAATTATCCTTTGTTTAATTTAAATTAAATCTTTTTTGATTTAATTAAGGGTTTAAATATTTCCCTTTCTTCTATTTTAATTCTTCTTCTAATTGAGGTTAAAGTATTTCGTTTAATTGAATTTTCATGAAAGATGATTTAATTAAGTAGATCTTATTTAATTAAAACATCTTTATGATTTCTTTCCAATCCAAAATTAGGTATTTTAACCTAATTGTGCAATCTTCTCATATCATAATTAAATATTTTATTTAATTATGAGATATTCTGCTTTTTTTCAATAAAACTGATTAAAGCTCTTTTCTCACCACAAGTTTTCTTCTGCTTTTAAAAGCTTAATTAAATATTTTATTTAATTAAGAAAAGATGAATGTCCTCCACAAATAAATAATTAATTTTTTTAATTAATTATTTATTAGCTTTTAATCTTTCTTTTATTCTTATCTTCCATTCTTTTTCCTCTTTCATAATAAAATAGAAAAATCTGTTTCTAGGGTTCTTCTATCTTATCCTTCAGTTTCATCTTTCTTCAACCATTTGATCTGCCAAGAATTATCACAACCGTCAATCGAGACAGCCAATCAGAATCATTCAGAAAGCCCTATAAATACCTGTGTGAATCCAAACATTGGTAATAGGTAATTAAGTAGAGTTTATGCATTTAATTCATTTAGTATTCATAGCATCATGTTTATTTCAAGTTTCTTAGCTAAAATCAACATCATAGCTTAATCATGCATTCATATCATAGCAAAATCTTGTTCTTTAGGAAGACAGTTTGTTGAGCCTAGCCACTAATCTAAGAACACAAGGTTGGAATCTACAAAAACACTGAAGATAGAGGACGATAGGACGACAACGGGAACAGGATACTGAGTTTGCACATCTCTATTCCTTTTATATTTATGTTTTTGTTATAATGTTCTATTGGTGTGTTTGAACTGGTTTTAATTCATTTATGCACTTAATTTTCATACACACATTAAATGGCGCCCACCGTGGGGCCTATGCCCCGATTTTAGACTTCTTTCTTGCAGGATTTTCTTGCAGGTTTGCTTACAGGTTTTCTGGCATTCGGCAGCGCGTTTTGGAAGGTTCGGGAAATTTTTATTTGCAGGTACTTCGGCGCATCTGGGCTCTGTTTCGGCGCATCTAGTCATTTCTACGGTGCATCTGGGAAACAGAGTGGTGCATCCGTCACTTTCTGCAGCGCATTTAGACATTTAGTTAGCGCATTTAGGACTTTCTTTAGCGCATTTAAAATTGTATCAGAAAATTAAACAAAAATCTCTGCATTTAGAATAGCGCATATAGTTTCTGTTTTCGCGCATCTGGGTAACAGAAGGGCGCATTTGTTTTCTATTTTAGCGCATTTATGTAACAGAGTTGCGCTTCTGGTCTCTGTTTCTGTGCATTTGGGAGACAGAGCTTCACATCTAGAACTGTAACTGAGATTCTGAGTCTGACGCCTTCCGCAGACAGAATTTCTTTTATTTTATGTTGGGCTTAAAATGAATCAACCTAGGGTAGCCACCACACCTTTTATCATGCAGTTAAAATGAACCCCATGTCTGTTGTGAAGCAACATCTTCACTTAGATTAAATCACATTTGATTTTGGTGCACATAAAATGAATCTGTCTACTCTTATTGATTGTGCTTGAAAGTGGTAGGTGATTATGCTCTCACCCTGTGCAAACTAGGTGATGACAGACCCGCACCACAGTGTAACCTGATTTGATGATAATCGAGTATCCTCTCCCCTTGCGTGCCCAATGCGATCCACGGGTGCAAGAGAAATGGTTATTGACTCTAGAAATTGGGCACATAGCCAAAGGGAAAAAGTACTCACCTTAGGGGCGACTCAAGCAGGAAATGGAGCCAAGGCCAAGCTACCCGTAGGGGTATAAAATGTAAATATTAAGGAAAACCTAAGGTTGCTTGTGCCCGGATGTGTCATCTGAGGGGCCGAGTTGTACTCCCATAAACCCTGTTGAGCTTAACCTCTCAGGCTGGAGTGCCACCTTAATGGTGATTAATCTCTTGCCCCATGTATGGCCACTCGAACGGGGGTCCCGAACTAAATACCATTGTTTAGAAATCCAAAAACCTTCTATTTGCTAGTCCGAGCACCCGGTCGGTGTGGTCTTCCACACTTTCATGATCCAATAGTAGAGGGTGATCAGCTTCATGCGGGAGTTTCATGGGGGTTGGAAGCTTGGTTGGCCCTAAGAAGAGGATTACCTTGTAAGGGGCCGATGGTAAGCTTTTGGATTCCTGCCCTTCTTGATATGCGGTTGGAAACCCACGTGGAGTCTAGCAGATATTGTCCTGGCCTAACCTAGGTTGTGCTTGTCCTATTATGTGCTTGGTTACGAATCAACTTAAATCAGACTGTTTGCTGTGCTTTCCAAACATTAATTCAGATAATGGATCATCCAAGAACAAACATGACAAATTTCAGCTAAAAACTGGTCAAAACTGTCCTAGAAAAACTGCTTTAGCGCATCTAGGGGAAAACTGTAGCGCATTTAAGCTCTGTTCTAGCGCATCTGTGTTTTTTTTCGGCACATTTAGGATTTTCTGTTGTGCATAGGTTCTCTGTTTCTGTGCATATGAGATTTTCTACAGCGCACTTGACCATTGCTGTAGCGCATTTGGGAAACAGAATAGCGCTTTTAGGTTTTTTTCACAGACCCGGCTTTCTAAAATTTTACTCCCATGTTAAGAAAGTGGAAATCAACCAAGTTCACCAAGAAATCAGTTTTCAATAGGATCAAGAAGCCCAAAACAAATTTCAGTTACAAGAAGACCTTAGATCACAGAAAATTCCTGTATAAGAGTCGAGACGTCTTGCTCCATTATCGCACATTCCTCCATAGATACCAAGACTACATTAGAGGATTCACCGACGATTATGCTGTAGAACCTTTGGCTACCCAAGCTTATTATCAAAGATTAGCCTTATCTCAACGTCATAATTTGAATCAACCTCTTGAGTTTGAGAACATACCACAACCTTCAATTGAATATTCAACGCGTCCCAATCAGATCCTTCAGCGACCCTCGACCATATTCAAGGATTTCTTACATATGCCTATTTTTACGAGATCTCAACACAACAAAGCAGGAGAAACACCTCAAGAAGAGGGTGAACGAGATAGTCCTCTTTTTAGTGTAAGTCGCAATCCCCTTTTCAGTAACAACAATATGGCTGACAGAGAGGAAAGTTCGATACTTAAGAACAAAAACATGAACAAAACTCCTATAGGTAGTGATGATGAACAAGACGACGAACTTGAACTTAGAGAGGCAGAACAAAATCCCAAGTTTCTTAAAGCCCTTGAAAAGATTATACAACGTGACAAAGAGAAATACTTTCTTTTTCTAGCAGATCAAGGAGCTAAATTGCCTAAAGACTTTGATACTGAGAAATTAAAAACCACCGAGGAAGAGCCATCCCCATCTGAATATGCCTCCTTAAAAAAGAGTTTAGAGAGATGCAGGGAAAAATCCAAGAGTTACAAGGAGGAACCACAACCAAGAAGTACACTTTGGATGACATATGTCCTTATCCTTTTGATAGAAGTCTCAACATGATTCCATTTCCTAAACACTGTGAAATCCCCAAATTTGATCGTTATAATGGAAAATCAGACCCAGTTGACCATGTTAGAGACTTTCGAAACATGACATTGGAATTTTCCCACGAAGATACATATTTATTGCGATTATTTCCTCGAAGCCTTGGAGTCAACTCTATGGAATGGTTATCTAAGATTACACCTCCTATTCGAACATTTGAGGAACTGATGAATTTATTCATAAAACAATACTCCTACAACGTTCAACATCAAATCACCATGATTGATCTTTGCAAAGTTACGTAAAAACCTGGGGAATCTTTCACTACCTTTCTTCAAAGATGGAGGAGAATGTTCGCTAGGTACCCCCGTCATGTCCCTGAAAAGGAGAAAATGGTTACTTTCATCAATAGCCTCAACTCAGAAATGAGTTATCGTTTAAATCTGCACTATCCACCTTCCTTTGAGAAACTGATTGAAGATGCCCTCACTATCGAAAGTGCTTTGGTCAAAAGAGGGACCATAAAACTTGATAGGGACAACCCTACCTCATCTAACCATTACAACAATCAGGACAAGTCCAAGTTTTGGACCCGCAACAAGAATGTTGTAAATGATGGTGTTGTAGATGCAAATCATGTCACGACTAAGCCATTTATCCTGAACCCTCCTCGTAACAATAATTACAACCATGTCAATTCAGTCGCAAATCAAGGAAACAATCATCCCCCTCCAACGAACTACAATCAAGGGACTGCCAACAACCAAAACCACTAGAACAACAACAACAACAACAACAACACTTCAGGGAATACCTCAAACACAAAACCACAACGCTTTCCATTCTTCTCCAATAGAAGAGCTTTTACTCCACTAGGACAATCCTTAGAATTGGCTTTCAAAGAAGTCATGGCAAAGAACGTCCTTATGTTACCCCCACAACGCAATTACGAACCTAATGTAAAACCTCCATCATGGAACGAAGCTTCTTTTTGCGACTACCATAGGTGCAGAGGTCATCATACAAACAACTGTCAAGGTTTGAAACACGCTATTCAAGATCTCATTGACAAGGGCATTATCACAGTAGAAGGACAACAAAAATCCAACGAAGATCACCAAGCGTTTCAAAATCCTCTACCAAATTATCAAAAGGGAGAATCTTCTGACAAAACTGTGAACCAAATTGATGATAATGTAATCCGTCACCTCTATACAGACGATGAGCGAGTCAATGTCATAAAAATCAAAGAGAAAGTAGACAATGGACAAGTAAACGTCACAACAAGAGCACAAGCTAAGGTTGTTTTGAAAGGTACCTCTTCAAAATCCAATGAGACCTCTCCTCAACACCAATACGACTTAGTTAACCAACTTCGAAAAACTCCAGCTCAAATCTCCATTTTCGAACTTCTAAAGATTTCCCCTGCACATAGGGAGATTTTAGATAAAACCCTCGTTGAAATGACTGTATCTACGGATTTGGATGTGAATCAATTTCAAACCATGGTAGGACATTTGTCCTCTCCCACATGCCTTTCATTCTCAGACAAAGATGATGTTTCCCTAACTCATCCCCACAATTCATCATTATACTTAGAGGTCATGATCCACAAATTCCGTGTCAAACGTGTTCTAATAGATGGAGGGGCTGGTCTAAACATATGTACTTTGAAGGTGATTCAAGCATTAGGATTTGCCAAAGATTCCATTGATCCTAGAAGGAAGATTACCATTAAAGCCTATGATGATGAGGAGAGAACGTCTAAAGGTCTAATCATGCTACCAATCAGAGTGGGACCTGTTATCAAAAACACCTTTTGCCAAGTTTTAGAGCGAGATCTTGCATACAATATCTTGTTAGGTCGTCCTTGGATCCATGAGATGCAAGTTGTTCCGTCCACTTACCACCAATGTCTTAAGTTTCCGTATGATGGATAGGAAATTACTATACCAGCTGATAACTCAAACGCCCAAACTTGCGCCAATGTCAAAGCTCATCAAGATACTTTGGTTCCGAATAATTGAGAAGCACTTGCTGATACTTCTTCTCAACATGCTACACACATCAGTCAGTTAACTAAAAGCTTTGACAAGAAACTACAGTTCAAGGAAAGTGGAGTTGGGGAATATTCCCTTTGTCTTGCTAATCTACCTACATCTCCTCGATCACATGGGAAACCTTCTATTACACCACAACAGATATCAGCAGCATCAACATCAGCACAGGTACAAACAGAGCCCACTACCAAGTTCAATGGACAATTTATCAAAGAAAAATTTCCCATGGGAGATCCTGAGGATACAACAATTCTAGATTGGCTCTATAAAGATGAAGAGGACACAATTCTAAACGTCACCTTACCAACAGAACAATATGGGAAAGGATATTCTATCATGCAAAAGATGGGATATGATAATGGTCCTCTTGGAAAGAGAAAAGAAGGCGTAGTTGAACCTATCCATCTTCTAGGACTTGCGGCATATGATAAAACTGGAATAGGCTATGAGGCTACCCAATCTAAACAATCCCAAGGTAATGTTTTTACACTGCAAGAAGGTTCCGATAAGAATGAAACATGTTTGGTATCAGTCCTGAATTACATTGAAAATAACTCTGACACAGATTCTGCTGAATATGAATGGGATACCATCCATGATAACAAATTTTGGAGAGACAAAGAGGTAGATGTCATACATAAGTATACGCCCGCTTTAATCAAAGGAGAAGGTTCAGGATCCCAACCACAAGAATCTGAACCACAAAGCAACTATGAGTCTAGTGATACTGAGTCGGATTTTAACGAACAAGATTATCAGGAGAATAGTCCCATCATTGACCTATCTCATACCTCGGATCCTACCGATAACTCTGTCTTGACCCTAACCATCACCAATTTTACACAACCAGACGACGTCCTACCATTAATCCATCCTGATCTCATTGACTGGGATCTTACCGAACCTATGGATATACCTATTTTTCCAAACGACGAAGCTATCATAAACTTCCTTTCCGCCGAAGATGTAAATAATTGTTCCACTAGCGATTTTCGGTATGAAGTCTGTAATCAGGAGAGTGTCAAGTCTCCTAGCTACAAAAATGAAAATAAAGATAAACGGTCTAGTGGTGAAAACCAGAATCTGGCAGTACTAGATCAAGCAAAAGACAAAATAAAGAGCGTATCAGATGGTGAAAACCTTTTTGAGGCACCATCTGATGGGACTCTTGACACTCTCCCAGAGCATTATCATGAGCGATCATCCATCTTGACTGAGCCTACAAAGGAAATCAACGTTGCAACTGCAGATAATCCAAGGATCCTACAGATAGCTGAATCAATGACAGCTAAAGAAATCCCAGAGTTCATGAATTTTCTCAAGGAAAATCAAGTCAATTTTGCATGGTCATATGCAGATATGCCCGGCCTTGATCCTAATCTCATTATGCATCATTTATCTATCAAATCAGGAGCCAAACCAGTAAAACAAAAACTCAGAAAGATGAATCCTCATATTGCACTATTGGTTAAAGAAGAACTCAAGAAGCTCCTCGATGCAGGTTTTATAAGATCAATTGACTATGCCGAATGGATTTCCAATATTGTACCAGTAGCAAAACCAGACAAACATGTAAGAGTATGCACTGATTTCAGAGATCTTAACAAAGCTTGCCCAAAGGATGACTTTCCGCTTCCAAGTATCGACACTATAGTTGATCTAACAGCAGGCCATGCCATGTACTCATTAATGGATGGTTTCTCGGGTTACAACCAAATCAAGATTGCACTAGAAGACCAAGAGAAAACAGCTTTCCCTTGTCCGTGGGGAACATATTGTTGGAATGTCATGCCTTTCGGCTTGAAAAATGCTGGAGCTACTTATCAAAGAGCTATGACTACGATCTTTCACGACATGATGCACACATTCATGGAAGATTATGTAGATGACATATTGGCAAAATCACACACCAAAGAAGGACACTTGGAGATACTATCTAAAATATTCACTAGATTGAAGAAATTCAAAGTTCGCTTAAACCCTAAGAAATGTGTTTTTGGGGTCACATCGGGAAAACTGTTAGGATATATTGTTTCAGAAAAGGGAATTGAAGTAGATCCTGCTAAAGTTCGCGCAATCATGGAGATGCCTCCCCCAAAGAACATTAGTCAGTTGAGATCCTTACAAGGGCGACTCCAGTCTATCCGCAGATTCATTGTACAATTGGCTGACAAAAGTCTACCATTCACACATCTCCTACATAAGAATGTTCCTTTTAGATGGGATGATAAATGTGAAATGGCATTTCAACAAATCAAGCAGTACCTGATGAATCCACCAGTTCTTTTACCACCAAATCCAGACAAGCTATTGATTCTGTATATTGCTGCAACCGAGACATCTTTGGGAGCATTATTAGCACAAGAAGACCATGAAGGGAAAGAACGGGCAATTTACTACATCAGCAGAACATTGACAAGTCATGAGCTTAGTTACACTTTCATTGAGAAGGATTGTTTGGCAGTCGTCTTCGCTTCCTAGAAATTCTGACATTACATGCTAACTCATACAATTAAGCTTGTTTCCAAAATTGATCCACTCAAGTATCTACTAAGTAAAGCATCACTGACAGGAAGGTTAGCAAAATGGATCATGATTTTGAGTGAGTTCGACATCCACTATGTTGATCGCCAAGCAATCAAAGGACAGGTTATCGCGGATCAACTAGCAGACGCTCCTCTCCAAACAGAGCACCCTTTACACATTGAATTTCCAGATGCTGATGTCTTCACAGCAGACTTTAAGCAGCCATGGTCCTTATACTTTGATGGTTCTTTTACTCAACATGGCTCGGGGGCAGGCATTCTCTTCATCACCCCTCAAGGGCATACCATTCCTAGGTCCTATAGGTTAATGTTTCCATGCACCAATAACATAGCCGAATATGAAGCACTGATCACTGGACTAAAAATAGCATTGGAATGGAGGATTACCGAGCTACAAGTTTATGGTGACTCACAACTAGTCATTAATCAAATCAATGATGACTATCAGACTAAAGATGACAAGTTGTTACCATATAAGAAGATGATTGATGACTTCAAGAAGTATTTTGTGGACATTCAGTTCACACAAATTTCGAGGATTGACAACAAAGCAGCCGACGCTATGGCTACGATCGCCTCATTGATACAACTCCTAGACAAACAGACTCGCTATGAATTTCTGGTGGAACAATTATTTACACCTGCCTATGACACACCTGAAAGCCAAATTATCTGCCACCTAGTAGGATCCGATTCACCCTGGTATGGCAAGATTTATGCATACCTAAAAGATGATATATTACCACCTGACTTGTCCCGCAACCAAAAACGTAACTTTATCTGACAATCCTCTCGATATACCCTTATCGCTGATACCCTTTATTGACGTGGTCTTGATGGTACTTTACTTCGATGTCTTGAACGTGACGAATCCGACAAAGCTTTACAAGAAGTTCATGGGGGCATTTGTGGTACTCATTCGAGTGGACTAACCTTATCCAAAAAATTGATTAGAATGGGTTACTACTGGCCTACAATGGAAAGGGAATCATTTACCTTTGCTAAAACATGCTCAAAATGTCAGATTCATGGGAATCTTATTCATGCTCCTGCACAAGAACTTCATTTGTTTACACCCACCTGGCCATTCTCTCAATGGGGGTTAGATCTAGTGGGCAAAATTCATCCTTCTTCTTCAAATGGGCATAAGTTCATCATCACATCAATGAAATATTTCACTAAGTGGATTGAGGCAGTACCTCTCTCTAAAGTCACTGGAAAACAGATCTCATCCTTCATTCTCAACTACATTATTTGTCGATATGGTATTCCTAATGCCATTATTACAGATAATGGTCGACCATTCAAAAATCAGGATGTTGATAAACTTTGTGAAAGATTCCATATTCAGCACAGATATTCCACGCCTTACTATCCTCAAGGGAATGGCCAAGCAGAGGCCTCAAACAAAACCATACTAAAGATTTTGAAGAAGATTGTCAATGACTCAGGGAAGGATTGGCATGTTCAACTCAATCCCGCCTTGTGGGCTTACAGAACTAGTGTCTGAATGCCAACAGGAGCAACACCTTTTGCCCTCATCTATGGAGCAGAAGCCATACTGCCTTTAGAGGTAGAAATACCTTCCTTAAGAGTATCACTGAAAGGTCTCATAACAGATGAGGACTACAGAGTTTCCCGACTCCAAGAGTTAGAACTTTTAGATGAAAAGAGACAGAGAGCAGCAGACCATTTAAAAGCATATCAACAGATGATGGCTCGTAGCTATAATCACAAAGTCAAGCCACGTACCTTTTAGGTGGGTGATCTAGTTCTGAAAGAGAACCCGCGCAATCAACAAGACAGAGAAAAGAAAGGAAAGTTTGAACCAAATTGGTTAGGCCCTTATGTGGTTATTGCAGTCTACGGATCGGGAGCATACAAGTTATCAATGCCAGAAGGAGACCTATTGGATGAACCCATCAACAGTATACATCTTAAGAAGTATTATGTTTAAGTCAGAAAAAGTCCTGAAGAAATACAAAAACAACAAAAAAAGTCCTGAAGAAATACAAAAACAGCAGAAAAAGTCGAAGAAATACAAAAAGCAGGTGAAAAAGGTCCCACAAAGAAATACAAAGCAATGAGAAAAAGGATCTGAAGAAATACAAAAAAGCAATGAAGAATTCCACGAAGATGTAAAACAAGAAAATGTCACGAAGATGTAAAAATAAGCAAAAGTCCACGAAGAAATACAAAACAAAGCGAAAAAAGTCCACGAAATCATACAAAAATCAAAACATTTCAAAATACAAAAATCAAAGAATATCGCCAGGTGAAAGCAGCAAAGCAGTGATCTTGATATGTAAATAAAAAATCAAAGAGGAATGTCATAGGGTGAAAACGGCAAACGAATGGAATCTATTATTGTGAAAAATCAAAATCAAAAGAAATCAAAAATGCAATAAATACAGATAGTGAAAATCTGGCAAACAGACGCTATTTGTACCTCTCCATCTATTAGTTCCTGCTTTGCACTTTATCTTTTCAAAAGCTTTCCTTTTTCCGCATCTTTTTTCCGCATCTTGAGGTCATTAATTGCACCATCCTGCCGCCATTGGCCTAGAGAGCTAAAACGTCTTACCATGGCTTAATCGTTTGTACATATTCCTTTCCGCAAGTTGTGTCAATCAACAAGGCAAAACTCAACTGGGGGCACTTAACTTTCAGAACATACCAAAACAGCTAGACCATGACATAGCAATACGAGCATACCAACAAACAACAAACTCCTTTGTCAATGTTATCCGCTCATGACACATTTTTCAGCAAGATATCATATCACTTGTCTATTGGATGATCCACATATCTGAATAATGTATGCATTAACAGTATTACATGTTTGATTAAAAGTTGTTTGATTTTCGATATCATTATTCGGGAGCATACTCAATGATGTACTGCACTAGAGTAGCAAGGAACGAGAATGATTTTTCTTTGTCTGCTGTCTTGAGGTTAACAGCCCAATCTGATGCAAATATGTCAAAGGACATGACGCTCAAAGCAAATATCATCGATGACAGTTCCACATTTCCATCAGAACGGTGGTTAATCTTTGTCTATTTATGCAAGAAATGCTCAGGTCATCTCGGTTCAATTATACCTCGATGCTTGTGTTCGCTTGCTATATCAAAATTCATGAAAGTTGTACTTTGGTCATCATTGGCGCTAATTTCCCCTCTGATGCTTGTACATACTTCCAACATTTTAAATGTTCTATGATGATTCAAGAAGGCTTATCACAGGCTCAACAAACTGGTTAGTTTCATATAGTTGCATGTTCATTAGCTCATTGTATATATCTGCATATTGGATTCATAGTCGTATTTTGAAGGGCTGAATGAAGGTATTCAAATGGTTGTTATTAAGTTTTGACCTTTTCGTGGAGGACAGTTGGACATTTAATTCATTGCATTCATTCATTTCATGTCATCTTATCATTCATCATTTATTTATCATTTTATTGTCTCATACCATTGCATTACCATTCACATTTATCACTATATTATCATGTTACCATTTTACATATCATTTTACCATATTACCATTCATACCACATTCATTTTCTACCATATCATGATGCATTTCATACATGGAAAATTCAAAAAGAAATTAACATCTCACATATATACATACATCATCACACAATCATTGCATACACATCATAATCACTAGATCATCCTGCATCATAGGGATTAGTCCACACATGTAATAAAAGCATCTCACAATCCATCTCATAACATACATGCATAAATGTCATATCCATATCATATCATAAATGCATGAACATAAACATCATCAGAATTACCGCCACTGCATATCATCACTCATCAAAATAATACAAATGTCCAAATGTCCGATGAAACTAATAAAAGGTTAGAACATAAATACATCATACATGATCAAAACTCAGTATACATAATGAATCAAGCCCCAAAAATGGCTAACTGGTCGATGCCCCTGACGGAGCTGGTCCAGAAGGAGGTGGCCTGCCGCTGGTCCCTGCATCAGGATCCCGTCGAGGCCTGGTAGCCTCTCTGCCGTGTGTCGATGTCCGGGATCGGGTCCTCGTCCGACTGTGTGATCTGGGATATGGCTCTCGCCGCTCAGGAGGGCATAGCTCCTCGTAACGAACTCTGTAGTGGTCTGCCTCTCTGGCTGCCTCGAATCCCTCTGCAATGGCCTCTCATAGGGATGTACTCTCTACGGTACCCATCAATCTCTGTGCTACACCCTCAGCCTCCTGTGCCCGCCGTCTAAAGGCATCCCTCTCTGCTACTAACTGTGCCACCTGAGGATCTGGGGCAGGCATCTGAACCTGTGCCTGAGCCTGTGCCTGAGCCTGTGCCTATGCAAGTTGTGCCTGTAACTGCACTATCATGCTCTGTGCCTGCACCAACTGACTCTAAAGTTGTGCCTGCTGCCCCTGAAAGGTCTGCACCTGACCCTGCAATGCATCTATCTATGCCTGCTGGGACGAGGATGTCACCCTAATCACCGTCTGTGGCCTGGCACCAGATCTGGACCGCCGAGGAATCTGTACTCTGCCGAGACTGTCTAGTATCTGCTGTCTCTGCCCATCCCCGTCATCTCCATCATCTCCGTCCTCTGAGCTACTCTCCTCCTCCCCAGCACCACTCTCCTCTCTCTCTCCTCTCCCTCCTCCTCCTCTCCACCCATAGCCTGCTCCCCTCCACCCATAGCCTGCTCTCCACCTGCCACACCTCCCGGTATCCCTGCTCCTGGCTGTGGGACTGCTCTGATGGCCCATGCCTCATCTGGCACTGTGAATCATGGAAAAGGATGCGTATGAAAGTACTGGGCATAGTCATCGGTCATCCCTGCATCCAGTATGTCTGGCCTGTCCGCCCATACCTCGGGCTGTAAAGATGTGTACTCTGTATAGGCTGCCTGGTAGGGAATGCATGGCCCCCATCCTGTATCCCCCTTGCGCCGCCCATAATGAGCAATGCCCTGGGGCATCCCCTGCGTAAAACCAAACTGTCTCAGCACCCGTAGTGCCAAAAACCTCTCAATAATAAAGGGGTGTAGCCCTGCCGGGTATTAGCGATTGCACACAAGCGTCATCTCTAAGCATTCATCACCCATGCCAGCGGTCGTAATGCGACCTCCATATCCGCGGCATCTGCATCATCTGGCACTGTACGCCCGATTACTCTACCTTGCCGATACTCTGTTGGACAGCGACACCGAATACACACATGCATATGCGGCCTCGGAAGCTGGTCATTACAGTGCTGCGATTGGTCTCGTGGCGACAATGTTAACCCGGCCCGGTCTGCCGATAATGTAACTCCACTCGCCAGGCTGGTGGATCCTCTGTATACAATCCGATGAAGGTCATGATACATATCTGCCAAGACGCAGCTCCCCCAGGAAAATCTCTGCGGCTGAGTGATCATCCACTCTAACATCCTCCCCTACCCCACGGCAAATCCCTTGGACCGATGGTCCGGTCCAAGGAAACCTCCAACAAATGTTGCCAATGCCGCTACTAGAGCTGGATACCTGCTGAAGTCATCCGAGTCTATCCAGTACCCATAGATACCAGGATCGCCGCATATCCGCTGTAATGCCTCTGTCCCACCGACCTCCTTGTGGTCATAAACCACAAGGGCTCCAACCACCGGGATCCCCAAAATCTGATACACGTCCTCCGGTGTCACACTCATCTCACCCGTCGGCAGGTGGAAGGTGTTATGCTCGGAATGCCATCTCTCGGCCAAGGCCGTCAACAGCCCCCTGTTGGCCCGAATGCCTCGCGGCATGGTCAACAGTGGCCCCAATCCACAATCTGAAATCACCTGTAACTCGGCCGGTGTCAACTCGCCTATCCGCTCCCAGCACAAGGGGAACCGCTCTCTGATCTGGAGGCTTTTGAAAGCCTCCTATTTTGTCCAAAAAACATCACAACACCCAACATTACATATCAATAATCTATATCAAGTGTTACATCAATCTATCAACATGTCTAATCAATCTACTCTATCATCATTTACTATTTTTTTTTCTTTTCAGGAAAGCAAATTTATCAACACATATCCTTTTCTGTTTGTATTTCAATCATGAATGCAAATTTTAATCTCTATTTTACTATTTGTTTTCTATCGCAGAAAGCAAATTTATCACAACATCTACTCTTTGTTTTTCAATCGCGAGAAGCAAAGTTATCAAATTCAAATCAAACAATCTCTCATCTACTCTTTGTTTTTCAATCGCGGAAAGCAAAGTTATCAGTTCTCTATTCGATTTTCTATCCTATCAACAGGATGATCCGACAATTTATCTATCTATTGACTAAAGAAGCAATTTTTATCATTCTTTTTCAGCAAATGGCCATTCTGGGAAAAATTTCCTAAATGCGCAACTCTGTTGCTCATATGCGCTAAAAACCCATATGCGCCAAAGTTTTTCTCGAAAGCGCAACACTGTTTCCTAAATGCGCTAAAACTCTGAATGCGCAACTCTGTACCGCAGGTGCGCTATTTTATCTATCAAATGCGCAACTCTAACATTTTTGAACCAAACCCTAAAAGCGCAGTTATGTGCCCTAGATGCACTAAATCTCCGACCTAGCCTATTTTGACCTAGATGCGCAACTTTATCTGTCTGATGCGCTAAAAGATCAGTTCGTGACCTGTGCCTAAATGCGCTACGAAAAACCCTAGATGCGCTAAACTATTTGTTGAATGCGCTAAAACTATACCTATATGCGCTAAAACGTTCCAAAAAACTTGCAGTCCGACTTTAAATCAATCCAAAATCGATCAAAAATGCAAAATTTGACAACTTAGAGGTTTCAAATCACTCACCGGTGGCCCATACGCTGCTGGTCTCTGATACCGTCGCGCTCGCTCGAACCTATGTCTGTGCACGGGGATCACCATTTCGCCAAGTCACTCTCAGAGCTCAAAATTCACTGTAGCAGCAGGGTGAAAATGACACCTCATTTTACCCCTTTTACCTTATAAGGGTCTTTTCAGGATGGGCAGTAGGGGCATTTCCCATTTTTTTTTTCATCCTCTTTTTCACTGGGGCATCAACCACCTTATCTATCGGGGCTTCAAATCGAACACCAATGAGCAGGGAACAGTGAATGGAGGGGCAAATTTTTATTTTCTTTGGTAATGCGTTTCACACATCACTTCAAAGAGCAAGCTCTTATCTCGCATAAAATGGTCATGTCTATATTCACGGCAATTAATTAAATATTTATTATTTAATTAATTCCTCTAAAATCCTCTACATATGATTAAATTTAATTAATTTAATTATATTGTTCATTCACTTTATTCTTCCACCGTAATTAAATAAATTCACTTTATTTAATTATTTCATATGTCTACTTGATTAATTAAATAAATACATTCTATTTATTTAAATTAATTATCACTGTTTGAATTCAAATTAAATCTTTTGATTTAATTAAGTTTAAATATTTCCCCTTTCTTCTATTTTAATTCTTCTTCTAATTAATTAAATGTTTCATTTAATTAATTTCATAAAAGTGATTTAATTAAATAGATCTTATTTAATTAAAAATATCTTATGATTTCTTTCTAAATCCAAAATTAGGTATTTTAACCTAATTGTGCAATCTTCTCATATCATAATTAAATATTTTATTTAATTATGAGATATTCTGCTTTTTTCAATAAAACTGATTAAAGCTCTTTTCTCACCACAAACTTTCTTCTGCTTTTAAAAGCTCAATTAAATATTTTATTTAATTGAGAAAAGTTGAAGGTCCTCCACAAATAAATAATTGATTTCTTTAATTAATTATTTATCAGCTTTTAATCTTTCTTTTATTCTTATCTTCCATTCTTTTCCTCTTTCATAATAAAATAGAAAAATCTGTTTCTAGGGTTCTTCTATCTTATCCTTCAGTTTCATCTTTCTTCAACCGTTTGATCTGCCAGGAATTATCACAACCGTCAATCGAGACAGCCAATCAGAATCATTCAGAAAGCCCTGTAAATACCTGTGTGAATCCAAACATTGGTAATAGGCAATTAAGTAGAGTTTATGCATTTAATTCATTTAGTATTCATAGCATCATGTTTATTTCAAGTTTCTTAGCTAAAATCAACATCATAGCTTAATCATGCATTCATATCATAGCAAAATCTCGTTCTTTAGGAAGACAGTTTGTTGAGCCTAGCCACTAATCTGAGAACACAAGGCTGGAATCTACAAAAACACTAAAGATAGAGGACGATAGGACGACAACGGAAACATGATACTGAGTTTGCACATCTCTATTCCTTTTATATTTCTGTTTTTGTTATAATGTTCTATTGGTGTGTTTGAACTGGTTTTAATTCATTTATGCACTTAATTTTCATACAC
>VDFB02073125.1:0-13027 GCA_007258455.2 Sequoia sempervirens
TTTCCTCTATTTCTTCTTGAGGCTCATTTTCATTCTGATAGGGAAAAGTATATGTTTCCAATGTCATAGTCAAATTATCACTTTCATATTCATGAGTGTGACTTGTAATAGCAGCGGGTGATTTGAAACGTTCATAACTTTCTAGGACTAGAGCAGAGTCATATCCTATTGGAACTAACTCATTTCCTTTAGGAGGATGGGAATCACAATGTTCATTGTAATGTGTAGCAGCAAGAAAAATTTCTAAAGCAATTTTGAATTGTGAACAATCTACTTCAGCATGAGCATTTGTATTATGAATTCTACATCAATTATTCATCGTGAGATTAGATAAGTTCACTTTAGACGTAGAATTTTCATTAGTTGAATTAGGATTCTCTAAAGGTGTTGATACTCCCCCATTATTAGGTCATGTATTCCAAGGTCTAGGTGACCTGGGAGCATTATACATTCGATTATGAGAATTTTGATTATTATTCTGAGCATAGAAATTTGGATTCCTTAATTGTGTAACCTCTGTGGTTAATCTTTTGAGTTGAGTTGTAACTTCTTTCATGTCTTCTTATTCCTCAAAAATCTTGACATTTTGATTTTCTTGAGTTTGTGAGAAAAAATAATTTACATTAGGACGTAGTTCTGCAATAGCTGGACCAGTGTGAGGGACTAAAGCTCAACTATTTCCTGGTTGAAATAAAGTACTTTCATGAAATGTACCATTCTAGACCACTATAGGATAAACATTAGGAGCAATAGGATGACCTATAGGGACTCCATTTGCATTCAGGGTAGGGTAAATATTCAATCTATTTCCACCATTTGCAGATGATCCATTTCCAAGATATTTCATTTTTAAATTCACACTTATGGATTTGGCATAGGCTTCTAGTAAAGTAGTGGGAGGATTTACTCTTCGCTTCACAAACATAGGAGTTAAAGTATCTACTGTTGTATAATAAAATGAGATAGTAGAAAAATTATCCACTACATAAGGTGCTTGTATCCTAGAATAAGCCTTTTGAAATCTGTCATTAAAAGCGGTTATAGGTTCACCTTCGAACCTCTTAATTTGAGAAAATTGATGATATAACAAAGCAGGGTCAGTCGGCGTTCTAAATCTGGCTAAAAATTGAGTTTCTATGTCTTGCCATGATCTAATAGAATTATGAGGTAGGTTGATATACCACTCATAAACTTCATCACTCAAGGTGTATGGGAACAACCTACATACGACATCTTCATGTTGAATCCTTGCTCCAAAGCATGTATCCTTGAATATACTAATATGTTCTTCTACATCTTTTTGAAAATAATATTTAGGACACAACCTATCAGGATTTTTTGGTAAATCGTTGTATACAACAAATTGAATTGATGACTCCATATTAAATAATTCCATCACTACAGGAGGTGGTAGTGTAACAAAAGTTGGATTCTTTGAACTTGCACTTAAAATTCCAAACTTTTGAGGTCTAGATGATGTTCGACCACTAAGCTTGACCAAAGTCAAATGGGGATCACCAGACTGAGATCTAGTGATTCCATGGAAATCCAGTTTAAAACCTAACAAAGAAAAAAATGACAACAATAGGCCCTCCTTCTAGCGCTAGTTCCTATTGACGATGATTTCACTCGCAGTAAAAAAGGTGAATAAGTTCTTCACAGATAAAACCCCAAAGAGCCTATCCTTCTTGAAAGATATGGAACAAAGACAACCTAAAGGGGAATTCTGCATTATAGGGCAAAGATTGGCTTTCATTCAATCCCAAGTCTCCAATAACTAGGTCATGGTTGCACTAGGGTTTCTCTCGGGTATTGATGTGATATTGTTGTTAATCTCAAAGGGACTATGGTTATTTCTAGTTTCACTAGGAATTGTAAGCATTTTACATAGAAATTTCCACTTCATTCATAGAATAACATCACAAAATCAAAATATTTACATAAAATTTCATGAAAGATCACAAATTATTTGCTATCACTTAGTAGATTTAGCATTAGGAATTCAACAATTTTATGGAAAATAAAATATTTTCAATAAAACTTCTTCCATTCATTTAAATTTTGGAACATTTTCAAATATTTCAACATCTATTCTAAAACAAAGCATAAAAAATACTAAAAATTAAAAGTTTCTCCCGGTTATCCTCCATGGATGCCCCAAAGAATTAATTAAAATAGAGAAAACCACTTTATACTTCACCAGATTGCTTCACGACTACATATGAAATGGTGCAATCTTTTAAAGAGATTTCATTCACGGACACCAAGTAGGTTCTGTATGCACTTGTATTAACAACATACAATCTTGTTTGACTAAACTAACAAAACCAACTACAAAAGATACTAAGATAGGTAGCTATCCAACAAGCTCTGATATTAATTAATTTCTACATGCATACAAATTTTTATGCAAGATGGTTTAGAAAACAAGAAAAAATAACAAAACTTAAAAGTTTATGCTCCTTCGACATCCACAAATTTTGAACTTAAAATAAAAAAGAGGGATCCTCTGGCCTTTTATAGAACACAAGACTCAAATAGGATAAGAAAAATACATGACAGGAAATCTAAGGGACCAATCTCTTCAAGGCACGTGGAATACTGTGACCAATAGGAGAATTGTAATTCAAGTCAATGAAATTCAACTCCAATCGCACATTGAAGCTCTTCGAGTGTTGATCTTGAATCTTCGCTAGGATGATACTTTGAATCATGATAATGTGTAGGGACTTCCCATATATTCAGAATGAAAAGGTAGAATTTTCACCCCCACACATCGCTTTGCTTCAGTTCTATTACTCTAAGGAATGGGCTCTCCCAAAAATAGGCATTTTTTTCCACCGCATGTGAAATACCAAGATCCCTAGCATTCTAGTAGACTCAAAGCCTTCTCCATTATAATCTCCCAGAGTAATCAAACCAGAATGAAAATTATTCCATCCATGATTCAAGTTTTCTTGACCATCCATACCTGAACTTTGTATCACAATTTGCATCTCCTACAATCACAAATTCCACACATTAAATCCCTTTTAAAAAAACCATTTATAGCATCTCATGTAAATAAAACCATTGTTCAAATATTAGTACAAAAATATCATAATCAACATGCCTTTCAAAAAGCATATTGTGAATCCTCTTACATATACCAAATTACCAGGATCATTGGATAAATTTAAAATTTTAGCATTCTACTTCACATTGCAACTCGGTACTTGGTACTGGGTATTCAACTTTACCCACTTACTTTCCCAGACGTCGGTTATACCAAAACTCCATTATACTAGAATTCTTTATACCAGACCACTTCATACCAGACCAGAGCCTTCCATTCAAATTTTCATTACCTTTTTCCTTTTCCATGCATCTGGTACCTAGTACTCGGTGCCCAAAACACTTATATTACAAAGTACTTTATCATCAAAAAAATTTCTCTTTCACCTCTGATGATCTTCCAATTTGCTAGCTCCTGCCATAAGAGTTATATTTTTCACTTGGGTCTCCAAGTCTTTTTGGTCTTGGGGTGTGTTGTGAGACCATAAAACAAGTATATTAGTGGGCTCACTACTAGGATTCACTATCCTTAAAAAGCTCACCACCAGAATACAAAATGAAATGGCTAACTGCCAAGGTACAAAAAGATATGGCTCACTACCAAAAGTATGAACTAATGGAATACACCTTATATGTGTTGATTTTAGTTCCAATGAGGCTCTGAATGTGAAGTACTACTCTGCTTAGCAATCGCATAACAATTCTTCTTTAATCCTTGATTTCTCCCACAATACATTACTCTCATTTGATAAATCATTTAAGCTGGCACATTCTCAATATTCTTCACATCACTTCACACACATCTCTCACACAACCTTTTTCTACTCCAAAAATTCTCATAAATATGCAAGTATATTTCATGCATCATTGAGGTCAGCCTAATTAGATGTAAACAAACTGATCAAAAAATAGCTCTTTTCGGTACCATATAAGATTTACATCTTTTTATCCATGTAGTGCATCATTTCAAGTCGGTGTATATTTGTGAGGGATCCAACTATCATCCAAAAAGTATAATTAATCTTTGTAATGTCGCAGAATTATACCTAGGGGCAATTCCACATTTTTGCACTTTCACCTAGCATTTATGACACCTTAGAGAATTGACAAAAATGCCATGAGACATAATTTCACAATTGACTCCATGTAGACTTGTGGTAGAGCAACAGAAGCTGAAAACACATTTCCCAAAAATTTAGGCTTTGGATGCCTCTGCGGTGCGTAGACGTTTACACAATGTGATAACATCCTCATGGTTTTCCAAGTTTGAAACAGGGAATGTGGAATCTTGACTCTCTCAACACGTGTCCTAGTAGTCATATTTTGAAAGTAACGGCTCTTTTCCACCCTTGCATGTATCAAAAACCCCTTCCTTTCACTCATTTGGGTTTGGAAGTGATTAATTCAAGCTCTCTTAACATTTTGCTCCATCTTTGAGTTATCTTCATCCTTGATAGCAACACTCTCACAAGTGAAGCCATGCTGGACTGAGGTCCTTCGAGCAAAAAAAAATCTCAAGCAAGCACTTAATAGTTCATCTGTGTGCTCTAAAGAGGGTCTAGGCCCATGGGTAACACTCTCTCTCTCACACTTTCCTTTCCTACTTATTTATTTACTACTTCATGGTGCGGTTTCTACTCCTGAATTGGATTTTTATTTCACCACATGCTTTGTTTACTTCATTTGCACTCCTTCCAACTTGGTTGTCCATGGAGGTGGGAACACCAAAACGGGGGTCTAACTAAGGCAGACCCCTATACAGTGCCAACCTTTTCCCCTCGTTCTTCTATGTGTAGGTTGTAAAGCAGAGCTTAGAGTGAAGACCTGAATTTCCTATAAGAGGTAAGATTTCTCCAAGTCCCCTTGTGTTTGTTATAGCTTATGGCTTCGTGCTTAGTTATTTCATTCAACATGTCCTAGATCTGAGCCCAGAAGTGAAACCTAGTTTTTCCCGCTTGAGCTTCTAAGCTCTTTGTTGCTCAGGATGCCAACACATTTTGTAGATGATAGCGTGCCACACTAGCATCTTGAAACCACGTTGTTGTCCTTTAGCCGAGAGCTCACTCATCTGAGGCAGAAATCTCAAAGTTTCACTCTCTCAAGATCTAAAGTATTTTTCTCATAAGTATAACTTGGGTATAATTCTTTACCATTTTGTCAATCTTCTTATGCTAAGGTGTATAAGGGCATTTTTATCCTTGGTGATCTCTTGAGAACAAAGAGACCTATGTCTATTGAATCCCTCTTATATCACATTTTGGTGAACCCAATGTGAACCCATCAGATCTATTTTCATAATGTTGCATGCTTATGATAATCCCTTTTCTGAAGAATATTTTGACATGTTGGAAGATGCTCTAGATGACTTCTTGTAAGTGCTCTCCCCTATCTGCAAATTTTCCAAACAAACTCCCCCTCTGCAAGCTAAGGAGATGGTAAATGTGGTTGTGGTCTCTATGGCTCCTTTGAGCCCTAAGAAACCATCATTTGCATGACCCCTATTGACTCATCCTCTAGGGAGAACTATTTTGTCTATGGGATTTTGTGTCATATTGATTCATCAGACTTATATTCAAGGTTCGTGAAAGCTATAGACTCCACTTCCTATAATGTTGTTGGGAACACATATAATACAAGGAGAAATAAGTAGAACTTGGATCAACAACCTTCTATTCCTACATCACAACCCACTCAAGTTCTCGCTTCTTTACCGCCTTCTCAACCAAACCTTCCTTCAACACCTAAACTTGTGATCAAATCACCAGGTGATTATGATCTTGTCAAGCAACTTCGTGTTACTTCGACTAAGATCTCACTTTGGGATTTTCTTTAGACCACTTTGGTTTACCAAGAGATGCTTCGGGAAGCTTTACAAAATATTCTCTTTCCTACCTCCGCTAGGCCCATGGATGTTAATGCATTCTTGGCTCATATTCAAGAAAATTTTCCAAATATCATGTTGCATCTACAAGAACTCCCACCTCCGGATGTGTAGAAGCAAGCAAATCCCTTGATGATTATAATTAATGTTAATAATATTGGTATTAGGCATACTCTCATTGACATATTTTCATCTCTCAATGTTTGGGGTATCGACCTATTACCTAAAATTAAATTTGATTCATCTTCTTTAGTGACTTCTTCTTTGTATATTTGTGGGTTTGATAATGTTGGCTGTCAAGCTCTAGGTACAATAATACTACCTTTACAATTGGGTCATGTTACCTTGCCTACCTTGGTTTATGTGATGCCTAGCCCATTACCATACAATATTCTCTTGGGAAGACCTTGGATTCATGCTATGGGTGTTATGACCTCTACTTTACACCATTCTTTAAATTTTGTCACAAATAATCAGGTGGTTACAGTTAAAGAGGATCCAGAAGTTGTTCACCTTTGTGAGTTAGTGGCTATTGATCATGCTTTGGTCATATCCACTCTCAAGAATTGTATCCCATCCTTAACCACGATTCTATTCCATGTTCTTCATTGATACTCTCTATGGAAGTTGTTCCCGGAGTGTCATTAGAGATGAACTAGCTAAAGCAGAGGACCCTAAGTCTCTCCCATCTTCCCCTTCTTCCTCTCAATCAAATGCTTTCCTTGGTGATGATTCAGGATCCTTGGAATTCTCTGAATCTTTATCACATAATACAAGGTGAACCTCTCTTGCATAGAGTTTCTAGGTACTTCTGACATAAAGATGGATGATACTCCCACCAGGAAAGAGAAGTGTAAGAGACCACTCATTCCTCTATTGTGTGACCTTGTTAAAGAGACCACTCATTCCTCTACTAAGAGAGTAATCCCACTCTTGCAAAGGAGGTTAATTTTTGTGAACCTAGTAAAGAAGGTGGGAGTGCTCCCATAGAGACATTCGATATCCATTGGTGGAATGAAACACTCTACATGGAACCGCCACCTCCTAAAGTTTTGCAAACTCATTATGGGTTCAAATATGAACTCTCCTCTTGATATGGCTATCGGAAGAAAGACCTAGGACATATCAAATAGGGAATCCAAGTACCTATCCAATTTAAGCCATGAAAGTGCTATCTGGGTTTGGTATGATCTATTGAACAGTCTAAGCAAAAACCTTGGTGGAGTGTTAACATGATTTCTGCCAAGCCATTGAGCTTGGTCCTTCCTGAATTGATAGAGGAGAGAGAGAAAACTGAGAAAATCCATTTAGATGTCTTCTCTTTAGATGAAGCACTAGAGGAATTCCTAGGTTCCTATTCTCCATTACCTTCCTTTCATCACAAGAGACGATTCCCATATCACCTGCATAAACAAGCATACTTTTGAGAATTCATCTTGAGTATTGATGAGGAAGACCCTTTGTCTAACGTGAGTAATGATGTCCCAAAATCTCATCCTGAAGATCGTAGTTCTCTCCTTAAGGGAGATACGACTGAAATTTCTATGGATTTTAAGTCCTCAAAAAAATTAGTTAAGATCAGGAAATTTCTTTCTTCAGAAGAAGTAGATGAAAGTTTTGATCTCTTGCACTCTCACCCTAATATTTTAGCTTGGATGTACGAGGATATGCTTGGTATTGATGAGTCTATAGTGGTTCACAATATAGTCCTATGTCCTGATGCCAAGCTAGTTAAGCAAAAAATCTGAAAGATCAATCCTAGGGTAGCATTGATGGTCAAAAATAAGATAGAGAAACTATTGAAAGCAGACTTTATCCATTCGATTGACTAACCCCCTTGGATCTCAAATATAGTCGCTATTAGTAAGCCTGATGGTCATATTCAAATATGTATTGACTTTCAAAATCTTAATAAGGCCTCTCTTAAGGATGTTTTTTCATTGCCTAGTATAGATATGATTGTGGATTCGACTGTAGGCCATGCATTGTTATCTTTTATGGATGGCTTCTTAGGTTACAATCAAATTCGTATTAACCTAGAGGATTAGTATAAGATAGCCTTCGCTAACCCTTGGGGTAATTTCTATTATGTAGTCATGCCCTTTGGGTTGAAGAACATGGGTGTGACTTATCAACGAGTGATGACCCTGATATTTCACCATTTTATCCATAAGAGCTTATAAGACTATGTTGATGACATCTTGGAAAAATTGATAACCTATCAAGATCATGTGAATAACCTTTGTCATATCTTTGAAAGGCTTTGACTCTATAAGATGAGACTCAATCCCCATAAGTGCATCTTTGATGTGGATGCCGACAAGCTTTTGAGGTTCGTAGTTTCTCACCATGGAATCGAGGTTGATACAAATAAAATTGATGCCATTGTTAACATGCCTCCACTGAGGAATATTACTTACAAAGTTTACAAGGGAAGATTCAAGCGATTCATAGCTTTATATCTCAATTGGTTGATTGTACCCTTCCTTTCACCTATTTGTTGAACAAATATGTTTGGTTCATGTGGGATGAGGAGTGCCAAAAAGCCTTTGAATCCATCAAAGCTTATTTGGCCAACCCACTTGTATTGATGTCGGCTATGATAGATAGACCCTTTTTTTATTTACCTTGCTACATCACCATATGCCTTGGAAGCTTTGTTAGCTTAGTATGATGATGTAGGGAAAGAAAGAGTGGTTTACTACATCAGTTGTGTTCTAGTTGATTACGAAACTCGTTATTCCTCCATGGAGAAACAATGCCTCACTCTTGTCTTCACTACATAGAAGTTGAGACACTATCTTCTCCATGCTAAAACACAAGTCATGGTAAAAACGGATCTCTTAAAGCATCTATTCTCTAGTGCTAACCTCACTAGGAGATTAGTGAAATGGGTTATGATGCTCTCTGAGTTTGACATAAATTTTGTTACTCAGAAGTCAATAAAGGGTCAAGAGGTTGTCGATCAATTGGTAGATGCTCCCTCATCCCATTCTTTCCAGGGGTTGGATTTGTTCCCTGATGAGAATATTTTTTGTGGTTAATTATGACCTTGAATGGAAAATGTACTTCAACAAACTAAGGTGTCAAATTAGTTATGGAGCAGGTGTGGTTTTAGTATCCCCCAAAGGTAAATTGATCCCTCTATCCTTTCAATTATATTTTCCTTGCACCAATAACATCACTGAGTTCAAAGCTCTTATTGTTGGCTTGTGTGCCATGATTGCACTAAGAATCAAGCATCTCCATGTACTAGGTGATTCTAAGATCGTTGTGAGTCAGATTACAGGAACCTATCAAGCTAAACAAAGTAAGTTGTCTTGGTACTGAGACACTGCTTTGTCCTTGTTTAATCAATTTTCCTCATTTAGAATAGATGATGTCCCTAGGATGGAAAATAGACATGTCGATGTCATGGCAAGTGTTGCTTCCTTGGTACCTTCGAAAGAGGATACGAAAGAATGACACTTTGTGGTTCAGGTCCTGAGAACCCCTGTGGTTTCCAATCAACCTGAATCTAAATCCTTTGTGTGTTCTAACATAGACTCATGAGAATGATTCTCTAGTATCTATAATTACTTAAAGACTGGAAACTTTCCTCATGATGCAAAAAAAAACAATTGCACTTGTATATGAAATCTTTCAACACGTTATGTCATTTTATCCAATGTTCTTTATCGAAAATCCTATAACAGCTTGCTTCTCAGATGTCTCACTAAAGAAGAAATACCCCTTGCCATTAAGGAAGCCCATTCAAGCTTCGAGGGTGGAAATTTTGGTGGTAGATCCTTGGAAAGAATATTGGTACACATGGGGTACTATTAGAAAATGATGGAACAAGATTCCTTCAATTTTGTTAAATATTTCCTTCAATGTCAACAACACAGTCGTCTTATTCACACACCCGAAGAAGAGTTAAAAAAACAAACCTCTCCTTGGCCATTTGCAAAGTGGGGGTTGGATATTATTGGAAAAATATCACCTCCTTCTTCCAAGGGACATACCTTTATTATTACGGCTATGGATTACTTCACGAAATGGGTCAAAGCTATTCCACTCCAATCCACAAATGTTGAAGCTATCTGTAGTTTTCTTATGAACAACATTATTTCTCATTTTGGATTTCCTACTACACTTATTTCTGACAACGCCACACTATTCAAGAACAAGGAAGTAAAGTAATTCTTAGAGAAATTTCATATCTAATATAGATTTTCTACACCATACTATCCATAGTCTAACGGCCAAGCAAAAGCATCTAACAAAACTCTTGAGCTCATTCTTCATAAAACAATTAATAAGCATGGTATGGATTGGCATATTCAATTAATGTACGTTTTGTGGGCCTATCGCATGACTTCCCGTATGATGATGGGAACAACGCCTTACAATCTCATATATGGTCTCGAAGCTATCATGCCTTTAGAGTTGGAAATTTCATCTTTATGGGTTTCCCTTAAAGGGTTAATTGATGATGAAACCTACCGGATCAATCGTTTGTATCAACTAGAGATGCTCGATGAGCGCCAATTATAGTCCCTTGATCATCTTAAAGATAATCAATGATCACTATCAAGACAATATAATCAAAGTGTGCTTCCTAGGACCTTTAAACTCGGAGACCTGGTTCTCTATGAAAACCAACGAAATGTATATGTGTCACCTGATCAGAGAGGGAAATTTAGTCCTAAATGGTTAGGCCCTTACATTGTGATCTTTGTGTATGGTTCAGGTGCCTATGGATTATCATCTATGGATAGAACACCTCTAAAAGAACTTGTTAATGTGATGCATCTCCATCAATACTATGTGTAGTGTCCATCATGTCATATGTATGTGTTCTCTCTTTAAAAATGCAGTAGCACTACATGTATTGGCATTACCCATTAACACATTATGAAAATCTTTGTGTTATTATGTGACCATGTGTGTGTGTGTTTGAACAATATACATACAAATTTCTAGCCACGCTATGTATCCATGCATCACATTACATCTTTTAAGGCATGTGTGTTTATTAAATCATATTAGCACCTAGTGTAAACATACATCCATATGAGAATGTAATATCCATAGCATCAACATTCATGAAAATAAAAAGCATACACATTGAAATAGACAATGTCATGATGTCAAAACCGATATGTCCATATATATATATATATGCATGTATGTATCGAATTTCATGTACAAGTATTGGGCCACTACTATAAAAAATGAGTGGCTATTGAATATATGTCTATACAAAAGATCTAAAAATATATGTGTATATATCTCTCACTACAAAAAATGATGTACAAAATGAAGATCCCCTATGGCTAGGCTATGTGGCTTGTAGAGCCCTCTAGCTCTAGCAAATGTTGTTGTGGTCTGGCGAGAGGTTTCACAGTGGACATGGATCTAGATCAGTGTGTGTGTGATGCTAACAAAGATACCCACATCCCTCTAATCTCTCCCTGCAAGGAGCATATGGCTATCTACGCCTGTCTCAGCTCCTCTTGTAGTTGTTGAACATCTGTCGGGATCACTGCTATCAGCTGTCTATCGAGATCATCAAGGAAACTTTGTAGGGTGTCATACACCTTCTTGGCAACATCATCCCTCATCACTACCACATCTTGCTCGACAAGCATTGTCTGCAGCTCCCCCGACAACTGATTACGTTACCCCAAAATAGTGGCAACCTCCACAGTCAACTAGATAATCTTCATGCCCCACTTCTTGTAGGTAGTCCTCAAGTGAGCTATCAGCTCAAAAATATGAGCATGATTCCCCGCGGACACTAGTCAGAAAACCTCAAGAACCGTCCCCTCGATCAACATGGCAGGGGCCACCTCTACTATGCGCTGAGCCATCAACCTAGTCCATCCCTATGCATCCTCTAAAACCACAGAGAAAGAAAGAGAAATCAATATCACATGGCATATGTATATAATCATAAATAGAAACACTGAAAGTACTAAAACATAAACAACATGCTCTATATACTTGGGTCCCCTAGCTACCATGTCAGGTCAAGGTGAGGGTCAACACTAGGACCCATGCCAATGATATCAATGGCCACTCCTAGACCCATCGAGGTAGATGCCACTGTAGCAGTAGGTGTTGGTGGCATCGATGAGATAGGAGTAGTTGTTGGAGGTTTTGATCTCCTTTGTCGCCTTAGTCTTTGGGGTATCGCCTCCTCCTCCTATGACCTCTCCTCCTCCTCGCGGCCTACTATCCCCCTCTTCATATATCCTATGGAGGCTAGGGTGGCAAGTCCTCCTATGGACCAACATTCCCTCTAGGGGCACCCTCGATGAACACACAATAGCTAGATGGTGCCTATCCCACCACCATCCAACATACACCAACCCCGACATTATCTATCATCACTATAGGTGACAAATCATGGTCAGCGCTCATCATCATCATGTTAAGAAAATCGGTGATGGTGGATTGGGGGTGATCCTTGGGTCTCGTTGATCTATTGTAAGCCCTAGTGTATGTGGGCACATCTGGTGGAATTGTCTGTGGATGGCCATGTTGTCGCATGACCCGACTAGTAGTATGGAACTATAATATAATCCCGACGACCTACAAAAAAATGGTCCCACCGGGCAGTTCCTCAAGTGCTTGCTATCATCCACCCATATAAAAAATTGATGGGGTCTCCATCTAACCCCATCCATAGTAAGAGTATCAAACTATAGCTGCCAAAATTATAAATCGTTGAATATCCACTAGCCTGTCATATCATACCAATGGGCCATGGGGACATGATATGGCCATCACTGGGGAAAACTAACTGGCCTTGTGCACATGATGTGGAAAGTCCCACACCGCATAAAAGTGTGCATGAAGTTGCCACGATACTCATAATGGATGCACCAAACTTAGCTCCTACTAGAGGGTGTGCTAGCATGTCGATCCCCAAGAAAAAAAATTATCGCACTTCCACCATCTTTTCTCATCATGTGGACGAAGTCCCCGCCAGTAGGTGTGAGCCTCTCACCCATCTATCAGCATGATCCGAAAAGAAATAGTCACTACCACCACCTCATGCAACATCAATGCAATGGTTCTCACCGGGTCGTACTAGTGTGCATA
>VDFB02073125.1:13127-62622 GCA_007258455.2 Sequoia sempervirens
GGCCCTAGATGATACCTGATCGACATGGAAGTGGATGGAGGGAGTCCTATACTACTCAGGATAGACAGATGACAATGACAACATGGGTCACATATACACACACTGGTATGACCAGGGAAGGACCACTGCACCACTACTGCGGTGGGTGATGGTCATTACCATTGCTTTTTGGATCACAATAGACGGGAAAGGCTTGCACCCACACAGGGGGCCTCATCCACATGATCAAAGAGATGGTGGAGTGTAGGATAATTTTTTCCTAGGGCCATAACATGCTAGCAAACCTCTACTAGGAGTTAGGCTGGTACATTCATTACAAGTACTATAGCCTTACTGCATCTACACTTTTGTAGGTGTGGGCCTTTTCCCACATCATGTGCGCTAGGCCAGTAAATTTTCCCTAGTGACAACCATATCACATCCCCATGGCTTAGTGGTATGATATGATAGGCCAATGGAGATTCAATGATTTATAGTTTTGGTGGGTATAGTTTGGTACTCTTACTGTAGATGGGGTTAGATGGAGACCCTATCAATTTTTTAGATGGGTGGATGATAGCAGGAACTTGAGGAACCTGCAACAAGACCATTTTTAGTAGGTCACCGTGATTACATTATAGTACCATACTACTAGAGTCGGGTCATGCGGCAGCATGGCCATGTATAGATGATTCCACCAGATGTTCCCACATATACTAGGGCTTACAGGAGTGCAACGACCTGTGGATCGCCCCCTTGGCCCCATTAAATCACCAATAATATTGTCCCTTCTAATGATGATGAGCCCAACCACGATTTGTTTCCCATAGCGATGAAAATAATGTTGGGGTTGCTACAAATTTTACATGGTGGTGCGATAGGCACCATCTACCTCTTGTGTTTGATGAGAATGCTTCTAGAGGGGATCCTGGTCCATAGGGGGACTTACCACCCCCACCTCCACAGGATAGACGTAGAGGGTAGCAGAAGGTTGGCAAGGAGGAGGAGAGGTCGTAGGAGGAGGAGGCGACACCTCAGAGGCCGAGGTGGTGGAGGAGGTCAGACCCCCCAATAGTTACCCTTGTCTCATCGATGCCACCAACACCTATTGCTACAGTGGTAGCGACCTTGGTGTCACCGAGAGTGGCCACTCATACCAGTGGCACAGGTCCTAGTGTCGCTCCTCACCCTAACCCGACATGGCAACTAGGGGACCTAGGTATACAAAGCATATTGTTTATGTTTCTACATTTCTAGTTTCTTTCATTTATGATTATATACCTATGCCATGTGATGTACTGATTTCTCTTTTTTTCTCTATGGTTGCAAAGGATGGACAACTAAAAACACTCACATATGATTTTTTTTTTCTCTTATTTTTCTCTAGTTTCTTACATTTATGATTATATACCTATGCCATGTGATGTACTGATTTCTCTTTTTTTCTCTGTGGTTGCAGAGGGTGCACAATGATGGATTGGGCTAATGGCTTAGTGCATAGAAAAGGTGGCCCTTTCCATGCCGATCCAAGGGATAGTCCTTTAGGATTTTTGGTAAATGTCTGTGAGGCATTATGCCCACATTTTTGAGCCAGCAGCCCACTTGAGGACTGCCTATGAGGAGCAGAGCGCAAAGATCATCCAAATGATTGTGGAGGTCACCACTATTTGGGGGCAGTGTGATTAGATATTGGGGGAGTTGTGGATGGTGCTCATCGAGCAAGACACGACAGTGATGACGGATAACACTATCGAGTAGGCATGTGACGCCCTGTAGAGTCACCTCGATGATCTTGACAAGCAGTCGACAACTGTGATCCCGATAGATGTTCACTAGTTGCAACAAGAGCTAACACAGGCATGGATAGATATATGCTCATTATAGGGAGATATTAAGGGGATGTGGGTAGCTCTATCTACATCACACTCACATTGATCCTGATCCATGACCACTGTGCAACCATGCCCCAGATCATAGCTACCGCTAGAGCCAAAGGGCTTAGGGAGCCATGCGCTGCAGCCATAGGGGCTCTTGATTTTGTACATCATTTTTGTAGTGAGGGATACACACACACACACACACACACATATATATATATATATCTTTTGTATAGACATATATTCAGCAGCCACTCATTTTTTATAGTAGTGGCTCAATACATGTACATGAAATTTAATACATACATTCATATATATATATATATGGACATATCGATTTTGACATCATGGAATTGTTTATTTTGATGTGTATGCTTTTTATTCTCATGTATGTTGATGCTATGGATATTACATGCTCATATGGGTGTATGTTTACATTAGATGCTAATATGATTTAATAAACACACAATTAACATACTATAATGATCTAATTGCCTTAAGAGACGTAATGTGATGCATGGATACATAGCATGGCAAGACATATGTATGTATATTTTTCACACACACACACATGCTCACATCATAACACAAAATTTTTCACAATGTGTTAATAAGTAATGTCAATACATGTAGTGCTACTACCCTTTTCAAGAGAGAACACCATACATATGCCACGTTGGACATTACACATAGTATCAACGAAGATACATCACATTAACAGGTTCTTTTAGAGGTTTTCCATCCATAGATGATAATACATAGGCACCCAAACCATACAAAAATATCACAATGTAAGGGCCTAACCAGTAAGGACTAAATTTCCCTCTTTGATCAGGCAACACATTTACATTTCTTTGGTTTTCATAGAGAACTAGGTCTTCGAGTTTAAAGGTCCTAGGAAGCACACTTTGATTATATTGTCTTGATAACGGCCATTGATAATCTTTAAGATGATCGAGGCCCTGTAATTAGTGCTTGTTGAGCATCTCTAGCTATGCAAATGATTAACACGATAGGTTTCATCATCAATTAACCCTTTAAGGGAAACCCGTAAGGACAAAATTTTCAACTCTAAAGGCATGATAGCTTTGGCACCATACACGAGATTGTAAGGTGTTGTTCTTTTCACTGTGCAGACACTCATGTGATAGGCCCACAAAGCATTTAATTGAATATTCCAATCCTTACTATGCTTATTAATTTTCTTATGAAGAATGAGCTCAAGAGTTTTGATAAACGCTTCTTCTTGGTCATTAGATTGCAAGATAGTATGGTGTAGAAAATCTATGTTGGATATGAAATTTCTCTAAGAACTACTTTACTTTCTTGTTCTTGAATGGTGTGACATTATTAGAAACAAGTGTAGCAAGGAATCCAAAATGAGAAATATTGTTATTCATATGAAAGCTACAGATAGCTTCAGTTTTTGCAGATCTAAGTGGAATAGCTTTGACCCATTTCGTGAAGTAATTTGTAGCAGTAATAATAAAGGTATGTCCCTTGGAAGAAGGAGGTGATATTTTTCCAATAATATCCAACCCCCACTTTGCGAATGGCCAAGGAGAGGTTTGATTTTGTAACTCTTGGGCAGGTGTGTGAATAAGACAACTGTCTTGTTGAATTGAAGGCACTTTTTAAAAAAATTGAAGGAATCTTGTTGCATCGTTTTCCAATAGTACCCCATGTGTACCAATCTTCTAGCTAGGGATCTACCACAAAAATGTCCACCCCTAGAGCCTAAATGGGTTTCCTTAAGGGAAAGGGGTATTTCCGCTTCAGTGAGACATCTGAGAAGCAAGCCGTTATAGGATTTTTGATAAAGAACATCGGATAAAATGATATAACATGCTGAAAGCTTTCATATACGAGTGAGATCATTTTTTGTTGCATCACCGAGAAAGTTTCTTGTCTTTAAGTAATTATAGATACTAGAAAACCATTCTCCTGAGTCTACGTGAGAACACACAAAGGATTCAAATTCAGGTTGATCAAAAATCACAGGGGTTCGTAGGACCTAAACTATGAAGTGGTATTCTTTCGTGTCATCTTTCGAAAGTACCAAGGAAGCAGTGCTTTCCATGGCATCGACATGTCTATTTTCCCTCCTAGGGACACTGCCTATTGTGAAAAAGGAGAACTGATTAAGCAAGGACAAAGCAAGGTCTCGGTACTGGGACAACTTACTTTGTTTAGCTTGATAGGTCCATGTAATTTGATTCACAACGAGCTCAGAATCGCCTAATATATGGAGATGTTTGATTCTTACTGTGATCATGGCACACAAGCCAACAATAAGATATTCGTACTTAGTGACGTTATTGGTGCAAGGAAAATCTAATCGAAAGGATAGAGGGATCAGTTTACCTTCGGGGGATATTAAGACCACACCCACTCCAAAACTAATCTGACACCTTGATTCGTCGAAATACATTTTCCATTCAAGGTCACAATTAACCACGAAAATATTCTCATTAGGGAACAAATCCAATCTCAGGAAGGAATAGGATGAGGAAGCATCTGCCAATTGATCGGAAACCACTTGACCCTTTATTGACTTCTGAGTAATGAACTTTATATCAAACTAAAAGAGCAACCCATTTCACTAATCTCCTAGGGAGGTCAGCACTAGAGAAAGAATGCTTTAAGAGATCCATTTTTACTATGACATGTGTTTCAACATGAAGAAGATAGTGTATCAACTTCTGTGTAGCAAAGACAAGAGTGAGGCATTGTTTCTCCATGGAGGAATAATGAGTTTCATAATTGACTAGAACATGACTAATGTAGTAGACCACTCTCTCTTTCCCCGCATCATCATATTGAGCTAGCAAAGCTACCAAGGCATACAGTGATGCAACAAGGTAAAGCAAAAGGGGTTTATCTTGCATAGCTGACATCAATATAGGGGGGTTGGCCAAATAGGCTTTGATTGATTCAAAGGCTTTTTGGCACTCCTCATCCCACATAAACCGAACATCTTTTTTCAATAAATAGGTGAAAGGAAGGGTACGATCAACCAATTGAGATATAAATCTATGAATCACCTGAATTTTCCCTTGTAAACTTTGCAACTCAGTGATATTCCTCGATGGAGGCATGTTAAAAAGACATCAATTTTATTTGTGTCAACCTCGAGTCCATGGTGAGAAACTATGAACCCCAAAAGATTGTAAGCATCCACACCAAAGACATAAAACTTATGGGTATTGAGTCTCATCTTATATAGTTGAAGCCTTTCGAAGATAAGATGAAGGTTCTTCACATGATCTTGATAGGTTATAGATTTCTCCAAGTTGTTGTCAACGCAGTCTTCCAAGATCTTATGGATAAAATCATGAAAATCAGGGTCATTTCCTGTTGGTAAGTCGCTCCCGTGTTCTTCAACCCAAAGGGCATGACTACATAACAAGAAGTACCCCAAGGGGTAGTGAAGGCTATCTTGTACTGATCCTTTAGGTTAATACGGATCTAATTGTAACCCAAGAATCCATCCATAAAAGATAACAATGCATGGCCTGCAGTCGAATCCACAATCATATCTATATTAGGCAACGAAAAATCATCCTTAAGAGAGGCCCTATTAAGATCTCGAAAGTCAATACATATACGAATACGACCATCAGGCTTACTAACAACGACTATATTCGAGATCCAAGGGGAGTAGTTAATTAGATGGATAAAGCCTGCTTTCAACAACTTCTCTATCTCAGTTTTGACTATTAATGCCACCTTGGGATTGATCTTTTAGATTCTTTGCTTAACTGGCTTGGCGTCAGGACATAGGATGATATTGTGAACTACTATAGACTCATCAATACCAGGCATATCCTCGTACGTCCAAGTGAAAATATCAGGATGACAGTGCAAGAGGTCAGAATGTTCATCCACTTCCTTTGAAGAAAGACACTTCCTAATCTTAATTACTCTTTTTGAGGACTTAGGATCCATAGAGACTTCAGTAGTATCTCCTTTAAGGAGAGAACTACGATCTCAGGATGAGATATTAGAACATCATTAACGCTAGGATAGAGGGTCTTCTCATCATCACAAAAGAAATAATATTCTCCAAATTATGCTTGCTTATGCATGCTCAGAGGGTGTTGCCACAATAATGGGTTACACTTTTGGGACATCCTGATTTTTGCCTGAAATCACATATTTTTAGAAAATACAATGATTTATGACTTTAAAGGTTCCATTTAAATTATTTTAATTAAAGAGGGATTGATCAAACCCCCTTAGATCAAACCCCCTTGATAGAACCTTGTTAGATTTAAACCATACCTATAATCAAGTCTCCTCTACACCTATCAAAATGCTGATAAAAAACCACTTTTGATTTACCTTTTGGGTGATCAAATGAATTCATTTAAAATTTATGCTTTGTAAGCTCTAGGCCCTTTATTATAAGCTTCCTAAAAAGTATATAATTTTAAATATGTTTAATTTTGATTATTATATTTATTTCTTATTTCTTGTGAATGGTAGGATTTTCAATGAACATCAAGTTCTTTTATTTCACACTTGCTTAAAAATAGAAAGTAAATAGAGAAAAAAAAAACTTAAAAAAAATACATGTGTCTCTTAGGTATTTATCCATTCCAACAAAAAAAAAAGAATAAGCACCAAATGAATACAAAAAGCTATGCTTATTGAAGCAATAACCTCCTGGGTCCACAAATTATAATTACTGACCTGGAAAAAATTAATTAAAAAAATATATGTAATGTAAAATGAAAACTATCCATCTCTAGATATTGGGTGTGAAAAAATTGCATTTTAAAATCGTGAATTGTTTCCTATCTATAAAAAGAGTTATGTACCAAGTGAACATCACTTTTTAAAAATGTCGATTAGTAGAAAAAATAAGTTATTAAAAATTACATAAAATGATTCATAGTTTATTTTTTAATTTTTTTAAAAAAATATAATTAGAATCTACACAAAATATCTAACAAATAACTAGTTTGATTCATCTTCAAAACCTTAATGGTTTAGCTGCTATAGGTGTAAGAAAGTGAATGTCTGGTGAAAAATCATGATTTTAATGTCAAGTTTGGCCAAAATTGTAACCCATTATTGTGGGATCACCCACACTACAAGAATCATTCTTTGTGATGAAAAGAAGGAAATGGGGAATAAGCTCCTAGGAATTCCTCTAGTGCTTCATCCAAAGAGAAGACATCTAAAGGGATTTTCTCGGCTTGCTTCCTCTCCTCCATAAATTTAGGATGGACCAAGCTCAATGGCTCGAAAAAAATCATGTTAACACTCCACCAAGGTTTTTGCTTAGACTATTCGATAGAGCATCCCAAACCCAGATAGTGGTTATGTGGCTTAAAATAGATAGGGACTTGGATTCCTTGTTTGATACACCCTATTCCTTTCTACCCATAGCCATATTGAGAGGAAAGTTCATATCCAAACCCATAATGAGTTTGCAAAGCTTTAGGAGGTGGCAGCTCTACGTAGAGTTTTTCATTCCACCAATGGATGTCGAATGTCTCTACAGGAGCGCTCCCACCTTCTTTACTAGGTTCACAAATGTTAATCTCCTTTGTAGGAGTGGGACTACTCTCCTCAGTAGAGGAAGGAGTGGTCTCCTAAAGAGGGTCACTCTTCTCTTCGCCAGTGGGAGTATCATCCATCTTTGTTTCAGAAGTACCTGGAAATTCTATGCAAGAGGGGCTCACCTTGTATTCTGCTATAAAGAATTTAGAGAATTCCAAGGAGCCCCAATCATCACCAAGGAAAGCATTTGATTGAGAGGAAGAAAAGGAAGGTGGGGGAGACTTAGGGTCCTTTGCTTTAGGTGGTTCATCTCTAATGACACTCACTCTGGGAATGACTTCCACAAGGGTATCGATGAAGAACATGCCATAGCATCAACGGTTAAGGATGAAATACAATTCTTGAGAGTGGATATGATTGAAGCACGACTGAAAATGGCTAGCTCACAAAGGTGAACAACTTCTGGATTTGCTTTAATCATAACCACCTGATTATTTGTGACAAGCTTTAAAAAATGGTGTAAAGTAGAGGCCACAACACCCATAGCATGAATCTAGGGTCTCCCCAAGAGAAGATTGTATGGTAACGGGCCAAACATCACATAAACCAATGTAGGTAATGTAACGTGACCTAGCTGCAAAGATAGTATTATTGTACCTAGAGCTTGGTGGCCAACATTATCAAACCCATGAATATACAAAGAAGAAGCCGCTAAAGAAGATGAATCAACTTTAATTTTAGGTAAATTTAGGCCGATACCATAAACGTTGAGACCAGATTCAGTGTCAACGAGAGTACACCTAATACCAATATTATTAACATTAATTATAATCATCAAGGGATCCCCTTGCTTCTGCACATTCAGAGGTGGGAGTTCTTACGGATGGAACATGATATTTGGTGAATCGACTCGAATATGAGCCAACAACGCATTAACATCCATAGGCCTAGTGGAGGTAGGAAAGAGTATATTTTGTAAAGATTCTTGAAGCATCTCTTGGTAAACTGAAGTAGTTTGAAGCAAATCCCAAAGTGAAATCTTAGCCAGAGTAACACGAAGTTGCTCAACAAGATAATAATCACCCGGTGCTTTGATCGCAAGTTTAGGTGCTAAAGGAAGGTTTGGTTGAGAAGGTGATAAAGAAGTGGGAACTTGAGTGGGTTGTGATGTAGGAACAAAAGGTTGTTGATCCAAGTTTTGCTTATTTCTCCTTGTATTATATGTGTGCCCAACAACATTATAGGAAGTGGAGTCTGTAGCTTTTGTGAACCTTGAATATAAGTCTGATGAATCACTATGACATGAAATCCCATAGAAAAAATAGTTCTCCCTAGAGGATGAGTAGGCCAGAGTCACGTAAATGATGGGTTTCTTAGGGCTCAGAGGAGCCACAGAGACCACAACCACATTTATTGACTCCTCGGCTTGTAGAGGGGGATTTTGTTCAGAAGATTTGTAGATAGGGGAGAGTGCTTCCAAGAAGTCATCTAGAGTGTCTTCCAACATATCAAAATCTTCCTCAAAAAATGGGTTATCATAAGCATGCAACATTGTGAAAATAGATCTGACGTCTTCATGTTGAGTTCACCAAAAGGTGATATAAGAGAGATTCATTGCACACGGGTCTCTTCATTCTCAAGAGATCACTAGGGAATGAACTGCCCTTATACACCTCAGCATAAGTGGGTTGATGAAATGGTAAAGAAGTATACCCAAGTTATGTTTCTGAGAAAACTACTTCGGAACCTGAGAGAGTGAAACTCCAAAATTTATGCCTCAGATGAGTGAGCTCTTGGCCAAAAGAAAGCAGTGTGATTTCAGGACACCAACGCAATTCACTGTCGTCTAAAAGATGTGCTAGCATCCTAAGTAGCAGAGGGCTTAGGAGCTCAAGAAGGCAGAACCAAGTATCACTTTTGGGCTCAGATCTAGGATGTATTGAATGAAATTAAAAAATAGGAAGCCAGAAGCTATAACAAACACAAGGGGACTTGGAGAAAGCTTAGCTCTTATTGGGCATTTGGGTCTTCACTCCAAGCTTCGCTTTGCAACCTACACAAAGAAGAATGAGGGAAAAAGGTTGGGGCTGTATAGGGTTTTCCTCAGTCAGACCCTTGTTTTGGTGTTCCTACCTCCACGTATAACCAAGTTGGAAAGGAGTGCAAACGAAGTAAACAAGGCATGTGGTGAAAGCCAAACCCGCTTTAGGAGTAGAACCCACACCATGAAATAGTGAATAAACAAGTAGGAAAGAAAAATGAGTGAGAGAGAGAGTGTTACCCACGGGCCTAGACCCTCTCTGAAGCACATGAACGAACCTTTGAGTGCTTGTTTAAGATTTGTTGCTACTGGAAGGACCTCAGTCTGACATGGTTTTTCCTATGAGAGTGCTGCTATCAAGAATGAAGAGAACTCAAAGATGGAGCAAAATGTTAGGAGAGCTTGAATAAATGACTTCCAACCCCAAATGAGAGCAAGGAAGGGGTTTTTGATGTATCTAAGGGTAGCAAAAATCTGTTACATCTGAAATATGACTACTAGGACATGTGTTAAGAGAGTCAAGATTCCAAATTCCCTGTTTCAAACTTGGAAAACTGCTAGGATGCTAGCGCGCCACACAGGCGTCGAAAGCCTAGATTTTTGGGAAATATGTCGTCAAGCTTCTGTTGCTCTACCACAAGTCTACATGGAGTCAAAATCATGAAATTCCAACTCATGGGATTTTTTTCATTAATGTTCTAAGGTGTCATGAATGCTTGGCAAAAGTGCAAAAATGTGGAATTGCCCCTAGGTACAATTCTGTGACATTATAGTTCCATTTGCACAATACTAAGGATCATGCCACACATCTTCATATGACTAAGTTCATTCCAAATTTATGCCTATGAGTGTTCGTGCACAAGATGCATGACCCAAACATTTGCACAAAATACTCAATCACACCTTTTAAACCCAATTCATGACATATCAATTATTATCATAGCAAGAGAAAAATAATAATCTTTGGGAGATGAAGAGTCACAAAGGGAAGCCCAACCATTTCAATTTATATAATGACCTTTGTCTTTATGAATATATAAACTATTTATAATTCAATTTTTTTAGTATATATTGAAGCTCAGCATAGCCTTTAACAATATTTATAATTACTATATTCAATTACACTATATTCTTTAGGTTTGATTTAACTAAATAAAGCTCATAAGTTGGTAAATAACAGTATCAAGAGGTTTAATTGAGTTGAGTTCAAAAGCTAGTACACAAGAGTAGAAAACAAATTTAACAATAAATTTCTCAAAACAATAATAATCAAGTACATAATTTTATAAAAAGAAAAATACAAAAATATAACCGTGAATATTGATACTTAGTCCATATTTTCTTTTGAGAATACCATCATTATGTTCTACTATTTTTTTTTTATAATTGAAATAAATATTAACAAGAAAATTTAACATAATAAAGATTACGTTGAATAAACAATTAAATATGAACTATTTACTATTACCATATATTAAACAATATATATTTATGTATAAACATTATATTAAATATATTATATTTTTTAGATTTAATATAACAATTTTTTAGTTGTTCGTGAGTGTGATGGTTAAATTGTGGTATTATTATTGTTGCCTCGGTTGGACCATTATGATTGTGGTAAAAACATGTTTATATATTTAAATATTAAAAAGTTCATTAAATAGCTACCATATCCAAATCTAAATATAGTATGTATAATACAACTAAATGCTAACATTATACTAATATGACCTGTCACTTAACAAAACCTCTTCCCCATAAAGACCACTTGTAATCTATAGACCACCTCAACAATTGAAGTTTAAAAAGATACCTTCTCAAATCACATAGTTGTGTAGCAATAGCTTACCATAAGACATTAATTAAAGATATTTTAATAATAAATAATAAATTGTTAAAATTTTATAATTAAATTTATAAAAAAATATTTATATATTTAAATATTAAAAAGAAAATATCACACATCCAAATTTAAATTTAAATATAATATGTATAATACAACTAAATGTTCACCTGTCACTCTAACATAGCCTCTTCCCTATAAAGCCCACTTATAATCTAGAATACCTTCATTTTATCAATAGAAATTTAAAAAGTACCTTCCCAAAACACATAGTTGCTAGCAATAACTTATCGTAAGACATTAATTAATTTTTTTATAACAATAATAAATTGTTAAAATTTTAATAATTAAATTTATTAAAAATAAATTAAATAAACTATCATATCCAAATTTAATTTTAAATATAATATGTATAATACAACTAAATGCTGACCTGTCACTTTAACATAACCTCTTCCGGTAAAGCCCACTTGTAATATTGAAGACCTTCATTTTACCACTAGAAATCTAAAAAGTACCTTCCCAAAATACATAATATTGTAGCAATAGCTTACTATGGAACCCTAAATGCTCCAATCTATGGATGAAGATAGGTGCTTAGTAGTGAATGGAGGTTACCATATTAAAACTATACAGGTTGTCCAAAGCCAATTTCTCAACATAAAGTCAAATTTTGGTTGAAAATGATGGAGGGCTCGCAAAAAAAATTGACACAAATAATACAAGGCTCCAAAATATTTGGCTCCATCCAGAATTTTCATATGACCAAACTTTTAGAAACAGCTCAAAAGTTCCTTATAATGCAATCTTTAATTCTATTTAACCATGGGGTTTCTTGCAGGCACCTCACAGAGAGATGATGGCTTCTAAGAGAGAATCTGACAATTCAAGGTTCATCCATGGCATTAAGAGAATGAGAATCAATTGGAATAGGATTATCAGTGAAGAAAAAGAAGAGGATATTTTTCAGAGAAATTCAAGCATAAGTAAGCAGCCTTATACCGACTGGCTCACACTTGGAATTGGGCCATGGAGAGAGGATGGCTCAAAGAAAGATACATATGGCAAGGGTAAAGTGATGGATGTAGAGAAGAAAGGTGATTCTGGATCAAGTGAACTTTATACCAATTGGCTTACCCTTAAAACTGGCTCATGCCAAGAGGATGAATCAAGCAAGTGTATATATGCCATGGATGCAGAGAAGAAAGGTGAGAGTTCGTCAAGTTGGTCATGCAGAGAGGATGGCTCAAATAAAGAAGTAAAAGGTAGGGAAGAATCAATTTTCGTAGGTCATATTACAGAGGACATTGGCAGTTGTTATGTACAAGGGCAGAACGATAATGGTTTGTAAAAGTAAACCAATGGAACTCCCACCATATACACATGCTTTGTTTTTTTATGAGTTTGATGAGCTTGGCTTCCAGTGGAGATCTGGACATGAAGCAATTATATCGCCCAATCATTTGCCTCCTAGAGTTTGTGTCAGGGATTATATTTGGATAATTCAGGAAATCGAGGGATATGGCAGCCATATAATTTATATAGATATAGATAGTGGGGAGCTGAATATATGGTCAGAAACTGTGTATCCATGCCACTAAGCTTTTGCCCCTGCTCTTAGATTTCCTGAGATCTGGTATTCTGCTGTAGGCGTTCTTCTTAGCTTTTAGGGTCCCTTGATTGCATTTCCATTGTCCTTTGTCGTATTTTATTTTAATTGTTTCCTGAACCAATGAAATCTATCTGCTGCTCCATCATTCTAACCTTCCCATCAGTCTGGGCTTAACCATCACACACTAAGCTTTGACTGCTTAGGGTGGGTGTGGCCCTGTTCCTTTCACCGTCCGTTTCTCGCCGTTAACTGTTTGACTTCAAACTGCTCCCGCCCAAAGTGCGGTGGATGCCCGTAATTTTATCTTCCTATTCATTTGACTTTGTCTTTATTTTGCAAAACATGCCTATGCTCCCCAGCCATGACAGAACAATCTTGCCACTCGAAACAGGGTTTCATTGGAGATTTAAATTTGATTACGCCGCATTCTAAGACGTGGGTATTTTCCTGCAGAAAGGCAATTCATCGGGTTCTGTTTATGCAAATGGTTGCTGCAGCGTGGAAAATGGGAGATTCGAAACAGGGTATGGACATCCATCAAAACGTAATGGAAGTGGTATCATTGTCAGATATTACAGTTGGAAATGCTCTGGTTAACATGCATGCAAAATGTGGAAGCATAGACAAGGCACGTGAATCGTTTGACAGGATGCTTCAAAGAAATGTGATCTCATGGAATGCTATGATTGCAGGATGTGCACAAAATGCGTTTCTTGAAAAGGATTTATAAACTTTCACTCGAATGTAATTGGCAGGTGTATAGCCGCATTCCGCAATCTTTGCCAACTTCCTCCCTGCCTGTGCCAAAATCAGATCTTTGGAAGGGGGTGTGGGCATCCATCTCAGAATAAAGGAAAGAGGAATTTTATCAACTGCCCTGGTAGACATGTATGCAAGATGTGGAAGCATAGACAAGGCATGTGAACTGTTTGACAGAATGCCATGATTGCATGATATGCAAAACGTGGAAGCATAGACAAGGCATCTGAACTGTTTCACAGAATCCTGAAAGTGCACTGTTCTCATGAAATACCTTGATTATAGGATATTAACAAAATTCATTTGTTGAAAAGGTTTTAGAAACTCACAACCAAATGCAATTGCAGGTGTAAAGCCAGACTCTACAACCTTTATTAGCATCCTCCCAGCCTGTGCAAAATGAGAGCTTTGGAACGGGAACATCTCAAAATATGTTGTCACTCTCAATGATATTCCCTGACTACAAATGTAAGGAACATTAACTAAAGCTTCTTATGAAACCAAAGATATAATTAATTAGTTATAACAAATGCATACACAACAAAAGAATCAACAAAAAATAAAAAGGGAAATAAAGAGAAAATGAAGTCTTCTCCATTGTTTCTTAATATTCTAGCACAAAAATCAACTTGTAACTACTGTCTTCTACCAATAAAGAAAGAATAACATAATTTCATTCTTTCATATGTACCAAAACAAGGATGATTCCCTCCTTATGTTCCAAAGAAGAATAAGAAAGCAACTTTCAACAATCTCATTGCCACTTCTCTTCAAGGTGCTACTTCCATATGGATTCCAAAGAAAAACTAAAATATATTTAAAAAAGAACAAGTGAATCTAAATCCACAAGTACAATAACAATATTATATAGGTCTTTCTCCTATTCTACATATATCAAACACATTAAATGACATCATATCATGCTAAAATTCAAAATATTAAAGGTGGTTGCAAACCACATAAATAAGATGAGAACATTCTATTAGATTATAATCCATCTAATATTATTGGTTGAGATTTGGAGTTTCTATACTCTACATACATGTCTATATACTTTATAGTATTTTGATGGTGTCCCCCATTTGGGAGGCATATCTTTTGGCATTTTTCACTACCCTACTATATTGGTAAGAAACTTCAATGCTTTTCTCTAGGATTGCAATTATGATGATTATATTTAGCATTTTTACGACATGTTGATGTTACTAACATAATCTTTCTCACGATGATTGCAATATTTCTAAGATCCTCCACATGATTCAAATGATTATGATTACATTTTAGAGTTAAGTCACTTCACACTTGAAAATGACTTTGGACACTCTCAAGGACATTTGTTATGACTATAAGTGTAAGGAACATAAAATATTTATTTGATGTGAACACTAAGATAAAAATTATTAATTATACCAAATGAGTCTATGAAAAATACCCAATAAAAATTTTAAAAAGGAAAAATAAGGAGCACATGAAGCCCTCTTCACTGCTTCCTAATGCTCCTAAGCACAAAAGCCAACTTATAACCTGTGTTCTCTACTAACAAAGCAAGAGAAAGATAATTTCATTCCTCCATATATATTAAAACAAGGAATATTTCATCTTTATGCTTTTAAGAAGAATAAGAAAGAAACTTTCAACAATCCCAATGCCACCTTATTTGAAGACACTACTTCACATGGGTTCTAAAGAAAAATCAAAATATACAAAAACTAATTAATCCTTCTACTTTCCTAAACTTATTTAATTGAATTAACTGTATTGGATCCCACTTATTCCTAAAATCATATAATAAAATCCTATCTATCCATTTATTCTAGAAAATCCCAAACCTCCACCTTAAACATTTGATCTCTCACACATGTGTGTGAGGAAACTTGTCATGTCTATATTCCCCACGTGATCTCTCACACATTTGAGAGAAGTCACACATCTCCATCCCTTATCCCCATGTGATCTCTCACATATGTGAGAGGAGTCAAATGTTCCATTCTACTTCCCTATGTGTTCTCACACATGCTTGAGAGGACACTATGTGTTCTCACACATATGCAAGAGTACACTTATCAGAATACCGCTTCCCTATGTGTCCTCACACGTGTGAGATGACACTTTTCATAATCTCTCTTCCCCATGATCTTATACACACATGTATGAGAGGACTCAATCTCATCCTTTAGATAGATAGTCAAGCCAATCCTAGCCATTCAAATTTCTTTTATCCTCTTCCTCTCTAAGTGCACCAATTACATGATTCTACTTGGAGGATTTTTGTTCACCCTAATCTCTTAAACACTCCTATCCTTTGATCATAAAATCAAATCCTAACCCTTGATCCTCCATCCTCAACACCTATAAATCAAATTGTCCTCAATCCATTTAAATAAAACCTTTCCATTCCAAAGTCATGTTGTCAAATTGAAGAGCAACCATATACCATCAACTTATCTAAGAGTACATCAATAGGATTCTTATGAGGTAATTGAATATTTCTCAAGGTTTTGGGTGCTTCATCCTCTTTATCAAGCTCAAATGAATATATATAGAGGAAAGTTACAAAGGTTCTTATTTGTTACATTTGAATCTTGTTTCTCATATATACACAAAATAAAATAAAAGATATATCACCTTTAACATTGGAGTTAAAGTATTTATGAGAGCACAACCTAAAAGGGAATATTAAAATTATAGACATTGAAACATAGAAAATAGCATAGGTTCAAAACGCGTGGGGTTTTACACTAAATTTGGAATGTTTCACCAAACTTAGTATAAATAGAAAGGGAAAAATATGATGTAATGAACCCACCTATTATTCTACTTGATTCGGGAAATGAGATCCCTCAAGTTAAAATCCGCTTTCAACCCTTAGGTGGGTGAATTGTTTGAGGAATCTTGCAATTTCCTTTGTGTATGGACAGGGTAAATATGACTGAAATGCACTTTGGGAGACACACTAAAAATAGTAAATCAACTCCAAAATTAAAATAATCACTTGGATCTTGTAGATTAAGCATAAAATTGTAGTGTCAAAAAATGTCTTTGACAATTTTCACACTTGTTTGGGATCCCCTTGTAAAATTGAGCTTAATGATGCCTTGACATAGTGTTGTAATGTGTTTAACAAACTCACATAGGTCTTGGGCCTTGTGAATTAAATAAATTTAATCATGCCTTATTCAGAGTGTTGTAAAGTTTTGTAACACACTTACACACTTCTCTAGGGTTGTCATTAATAATTGGACCTCTTTATGCTTTAATTGGCCTTATTTTGCATCCACAAGCCTTAATTAATGCATATTTTTGAGGACAATCTTGAAACAAATCAACATCCAATCATAATTCAGGTGTTTTTAGGTTGTGTGGCCCAAATTTAGTGATTTGGGACTCATATGCCATCGTGGGCTTAGGAGTCCCACCTAGGGTTTTGGGTCTCGATCTTAATTTTACACCTTTCTAAGCATTTTTGAAGTTGGTCTCATAAATTATGCCTAATGGGACTCATACACCACCTTGGGCGTATGAGTCCCATGTGGCCCAAAATCAAAATTAATTCAAATTCTTGGCAAGATTTTATCCTTCTAGATATGATGCCTGCTTTTAGTGTTGTAATGTCAGGAAATTTTGCATAATTTAGTATAAATACAAGGTTATTTCACTCATTTTCACCCAAGCATTTAAGAGATCACCTAAGACTTTTGTGAGAGCATTCATAATAGAAAATTGGAGTTCACAAGAGCATTCAAGTTTTTACAAGAGCATTCAAGTTTTTACAAGAGAATTCAAGAGTCTTCAAGGGTAGAATATCAAGTATTTTAAAGCATTATTCAAGAATCAAGCATCATGTCAATGTCTTCATGCATCATGTTTGTTTTGGAGCTAACAATTGTGATGTAGGGTTTTATGATTCAAGATAGCATTTCATTCAAGATCTATCATATTCAAGCAAGATTCAAGATCTACATCCATTGGATCCATCTCATACATGTTTGCAACACTTAATTGCTAGGGTTTGGTGAGTTGTAATATCTTATTTTGTTCATTCATCATTCTCCATTCCTATTTTATTTCATTTCAAGGTTTGATTACCAAAATGGGGTTTCACCAAGGCAAACCCCTTTCCACTAATAAAAAAATATTTTTACCCCTCTTTAGTGGGTGATTTGCAAGTTTAGATTGGAGATACATTGAAGAGAAAGTTTGGAGAAGGTTTTCAAAGTGTTCAAAGGTTTCAAAGTTGTCACCTTGCATTGGAGATAGTTAGAAGACTTCCACGGGTTGCAAATTAGGATTTTAGATTCAAAAATCAATTGGGAAGCATAGAGAAAACCTTGAAGGCCAAATTCAGACTTTGAAGCTTTAGAAACCCTAACTGGACTAATATGCTGATTATGGCATTTGATTCCCACTTTAGGTAAATTTTTAGGTTTTTACAGATTCAGATACCCATTTGCTAGATTCCTAGTTATGCATAGAAACCTAGATCTAGGATTGATTCACCTAGCCTGGCATATGAGTCCCAGTCAACATTAAAGTCACTATTTTCAATATTTTAGAGCTCCATCTAGTCATCTTCAAATTTCTAGGTGCACACATTTCATCTTCTAGCTTTCTGTTTTGTTTTACATACATTTCTAGGTCATTTAGTGAAAGATTGCATCATATTAGGGTTAAACATTACATATTGTATTAAATTTTTCTTTCCAAGCACTAGGTTGGTTGTGAACCCCTCATTAGTTTATAATCGTCCCCTTGGACATCCCTATTGCCAGATCTCTTTCCCCTTTCTTCATTGGATTGAGATCTCTAAGGTCATCCTTGAATGAGAGTGTTGAGTTTTGTTATTCTAGGTCCAAAACCCTAGAGCCCAAGCAAAATTCTACCCTTCAAAAACTAAGAGAATCCACAAATTCCCCTAAGATTTGTGAAGTCTAAGTTATTATAAACATGTCATCAAAATGTTGCAAGGTGTCTTTTTAACAGAAACAGTGATAAAAATGATTGAACATGGGTTTTGGGAGATGAAAATAAGATAGCAAATGACCTCAAATTTGTAACCTAAGACCTGATTCACATAGATGTAACATAACTATAATAGAAACAGTCAAATTTATGCAAACTGGATGAGTGGAAGACACTTAAAACTTACCTCAAAATTAGTTGCAGTTTTCAAAAATAGTTACAAAGTGTCGAAGACACCCCCTATCCAAAAATGGCGAATGCGTCCTAAGATAGCCTTTTGAGCTAAATTTTTGAGATCCTCTGAAGACAAATTGGAGATGTAATTTCCCATTGGTTTCACATGAAAATGATGAAAAATGAGCTCAGGATCTAAGTTTTCGTGAGATGACAACTTTTCTTGCAACTTTGACAAGTTTTGCAACTTCTGCAATTTTGCACTTTAGAGACCTCCAATCTTCAATTTTCCTTCAACCTAAGATCTGCAACACAAACACAAGAGGGGAAAATTTGTGTTTTTTTTGGTGAATGGGGATTTTTCTTGGTCAATCCCTATTTTGGTAATTAAACCTTGAAATGAAACAATGAAATATGGAAGGAATGATGAATGAACAATGCAATATTGCAACTCACAAAACCTTTGATTAAACCTTTGAAGGACTGAAAGCTTGATGTTGATCTTGCATGAAGTTGCTTCAATGGATGTGGATCTTGATACTTGTATCTTGCTTTGAATCTTTGACTTGAATGCTTGAAACCTACATCACAATGTTATCTCCAAAAACATGCATGATTGAACATAACTTTGACATGATTCTTGAAATCTTGAATGCTGCAACAAATGCTTGATAAATCTTCTCTTGAATGCTCTTGACAATAATATTTTCTCTTGTGAAATTTCCCTTCAAAGCTTCAAGTTTATTTGATAAAATAACCTTGTATCTATAGAAATTTATCCTTAATTTCTCAAAAATTAAACATTACAAGTTGACCTTTGAAATTTAAATTTGGGATGATAGAAATATTGTCAATTCATGTTATAAAAATGGGTTCCAAGGCCTAGGGAGGACCCATTTTCCCATGGGAGAATGGGTCCCAAGCCCCAATCCCTAGAACATGCATTGCTCAATGTGAAGTGTTATGTATTGGCATGAATTATTGTTGGGTTTCCCCTTTGAAAAATATAATTTAATGGGATTTTAAATAAATTAAAGGTATAATTAAGGAATAATTAAGCTCAATTTAATTAAGAGGGCCTAAACAAGTGTAAAAATATAAAGGGGTACATTTTACAACACTAAATTTTACAGAATTATTAAGTCCAATTTTAATTAAGAGGGATGAAACAAGTGAGAAAATGTAAAGGGATACATTTTTCTACACTACAGATATATACCCCTCATTGAAATTCTTGAACAAATGAGATTAGTTTCCTACACACTTGTACCATCACACACCTATGTAGACTATATGATTCATTGATGCAGGGGCATCTTGGCAACATCATGCTTCTATGATGAATTTTTTTGAAGGGTAATTCACTTTTGATGTTTCAACATTGTTCAAAGGTGATAAATGATCACATTTCATGTGTTTAGGTCAATAGGAGGGTCAATATTTAAAGTTTTTGTCCATTTTTCAATTTTGTAAAAAAGTTGTCACAAATATGCAAAAAATGGTAAAGTTGCAAAAGATGTAAAAATGGGGAAGGTGAAAGGTCAAGTTAGTTTCATTGTTGGAGGAAGTTAGAAACTAAAGAGACAAGTTGGAATGCCTTTAAAAAGGCCTTGTAACCATTTTCTAACTCGTGGGTGATTGAGTAGTTGAATAAAATCAATGAAAAGCTCTATTTTTATACTTCTTTTTCAGAAAATCAGTGTTTTCAAGCCCTTTTACGGATCTGTATTGAAATAATACATGTTTAATTGATTGTAAGTGTTGGAGATTTCAATCACCTTCCATTTCATTCTTGTTTCATGCAATTTGGTTGGATTTTGAGAAAGTTCTTGCAATTTTCTACAAACAGTTAAAACCCTCTGTTAGGGTAAGCAGAGATATTGTAAATTGTGTTTCCCTCATGATTTATGGTGAAAGATCTTGATAATTGGTGAAGATACTCCTGGTTGCATATATTTTCATATTTTAAAGGTTTCAAATCAATTGGTAAAGGTTTATGTGTGGAAACTTGTAGGTTTTGACTGTACATTTGTATACAGTTTATAAAACAAAGTTTATGAAAGGAACCTTACCTAGGGTTTGGTAAAGAAACAATTAAAAAGGACTTTTGATGATTAAATAAGCTTATTCAGGTATAAATAAATATTCTTGAATGATTTCTTAAGAGGTTTTGAGATTGGAGATATCAAATTCAATAAGCCCTAAGTCTATAAATGATAGAAATAACTGGTAAAACTGGGTACAGTGAGAATCTATGAGTTTTGATCAAGATTTTTGTCTCTTTTGAGTGTTATTGTTTTGAAAAGGTTGAGTAGATGTTTTTGGAATCCTTTCTTGTTAGTATTTTGTGAATTTAAGGTTTGATGCCATTGTTTTGTTAACTGTCCTGTCAAGGCAATCTAGTTGACAGTCTTAATTTGATAGTGATCAGTGCTTATTTTGTGTTTTTGATGAAGTAAAAGGAACTCTACTTGGGGTGATAGTATTCTAAGAGGATGTGTTGATGTACTTAGATCCATCTCAGAGAAATTTTGGTGGTTTTATGTTCATTTGTGTACTGATCTTTCATGGCAGATTGATGATAGTCATCTTTTGTGAGTCTAAATTGAAGGTCTAGTATAGGTGTTGAATAAAATGTCTTGATTGGAATATGAAAGATAGTTTTATAGATTTGTACAGATGCATTTGAACATGTTTATTCCCTTAGAGAAGAAAAATTGGCTTGGGAAGTTGGCATTTGTAAGGTTGGTTGTTTGACTGGTCTAAAAGGCCTAAAGGATGATTTAGGACAGTCGCTTGAAAAGTCTTTATGTTTGAGGTGAATAAGTTGGGGATAGGGTCTAAGACAGATATTTTTTTGATGTCTAAGGTATTTTGAGGAATATTCATAAGGTATTTCCTTTAATCTATGTTTGGTGTGTTGAAATCAAGGGTTTTGTGAAAGGTAAAGAGTACTAATTGAAAGGACATGAAAGGTTTGTTTAGGTTTTGACAAATGAGATGGAGATAAGTGAGTTTTCTTCCTTTGTTCTTGCATCATTCATTCTATGTATCTAAGTTTCAAAAGTATCTTCCTAAACTAAATTAGTGATTAACTAGTTTTTCTTGCAAATGTATGTAATATCAAACTTTAGGTATCAAACAATCCAAATGTTGGATTGACACATAGTTTGGCTTTGAAACTATATAACATTAATCAAGTTAGGGTGTTGTGGGATTACTATAGGACTAATTTGGAAATATGTGAAGAAATCTAAGAAATGAAATTTCTATACTCATTATTATTTTTAAATTCTAACTTTAAGGGGGAACTCCATAAGATGGGGACAAATGTAATGCCCTGATGTTTCCCATTTTTTTTCTAAACTAGTATGAGGATATAAATCTTAAAGCCTTGTGAATTATGATCCTAAATGACATAAACTAAATTTATTTTTAGTTTTAATTTCAATGAATTATGATAAAATCTTATACTAACTATATCACCTTTTATAACAATATCTTATAACATAAGTAGTTCAAAGTAGGCATGATTTTGATTAAGGATTCGATTCTAAAATTACTTACTAGTGTAGTGGAGGAAAAAATATCCATTTTCACACTTAATTTGGGAATAATTAATGATAAAATGGACTTAATTGTGCCATGTTTTAGGGTGTTGCAAAGTGTACCTTTACAATTTCACACTAATCTAGAGCTTTATTAATTAATTGAGGTTAATTTTCCTTAATTGGCCCCTTTAATTCAAATCCAAGCCTAATTAAATACAATTTTCAAGGGATAAAATTTGACATTCATAAATGTCATTTCACAACACTTAAATTTAGAAGATGTGTGTGGCGAATGGGTCCTCACTTAGTCCTAGGATCCTATTTTTACATGATATTTCACCTTGTCTAATGTGTGTCCTAGGTAAGTGGCCTAGGACCCATTCGCCCTATGGAAAATGGGTCCTCACTTAGACCTAGGACCTTTCTTTTGAATATGTTTTTGGCTGTATTTTAATAATTTCAATCTATAATTCAATGTTGGTTTGTGATATTTGAATTTCGGGAATTAATCTTAAGATATGTATAAATACAAGGTTATTTCATTATTTTTCACATAGCAAGTTGAAGTTATCATAAGAGCATTCAAGTGAGTATTATTGAGAGAATTCAAGAGAATTGTCAAGGAATTCAAGGGTAGATTATTGAAGATTATTGCAACAATCAAGATTCCATTGTCATTTCAAATATATATTGCATCATGCATGTTGTTTAAGCTAATATGGTGATGTAGTGTTCAAGATCTAATCAAGGATATCAAAGGCATTGTTTCACATCAAGTTTCATGATCAAGATCTACATCCATAGAGGCCACTTCATGCTAGTTTGCAAATTTGTTAAATCCAAGGTTTCAAGTAAGGTTTCATTGTTTCATAATTCATGTTTTATTGTTTCATCCTTCATGTTTCATTGTTTCATCATAAGGTTTAACTACCAAATTGGGTTTGATCAAGGAAAACTCATATTCCCTAACAAAAAACATTTTTCTTTGATGTGTGATTGCAGGTTTTAGGTTGAAGATCATTTGAAGAGCAAGATTGAAGAAAGTTGCAAAGTTATCAAAGTTGCAAGAAATGTTTTCAAATCATGAAAATTGATCTACAGGTTTTAGTTTTGACTTTTTGACAGTGAACAACTAGAATGTGGGAGTGCTGACTGAGTAGAACAAAACCCAAAAAATGATTTTTCAGGAGCCCTAGCTAGGACCCATTTTCCATAGGGTGAATGATTCCTCAGTGAGGTCTAAAAAATCATCTTGGTGATAGGTACATAGCATTTTAGCCTTTCCAGATCTGCATTTTAATAGTTAGTTTTGTTAGTTTTAAAATATGTCCTCTATAATGTACACATTTTCAATGAAACTAGGAAAATAGGTGCATTATTATCAATCCATTTTTGATACACACATCACCCATTTTTATATGTTTCAAGTATAAATTTGAATGATTATTTTTATACTAACCCATATGCAAGATTAGACACATTCATGATAATAGTACTAAAATCATGACTAGAAATCTTGAATCACAATTCAATTTAAGATCCCAAACCAATGAATTTAGATTAAATTTTAAGATAATGTTTTAGATTACTTCCAAATTTGAAATTTGATTAGAGTTGTATCATCCCTTGGAGGGATTAACAACTTCTTTTTAATTATTTCATTAGGATTTTATAATTATAGTTGTATATTGGTGAAGGGAATCCTTATCACTGGTGCCTTAATATTTTAATGTAATTCCACTAGGTTCATGTGTGTGTAGTTTGTAATGTCACATGGTCAAAGAATTGACTTAACTTAGATCTTTCATATTATTTCCTAATTTAGAACTAAGATAAGATATTAATAATTAATGTATAAATTAAAATTTTAGGGAGCCCATCAAAGCCTCATTGTTAAAGGATAACCATATGCCATGTTTAGGTTTGAAGATCTTCTTCATGAGCTTATTACTGAAAATAAATTAGACCCTTTGAATATTTATCCCCTTCAAAAAATTTTGGTTGAGATTCTAATACTACTCAAGTATCAATTAATATTCTTTTTTTTTTCCTTTTTAGCCTCATGTTGGAAGATGTGATGTGCCCGTGATGATATTTTATCTTTTATAAGTTATTTTTTGGTGTTTTCTATGATTGTATAGTGTAAAATTGACAAAGAGAATGGTGGTCATTGACCTTGTTTTGATCTAATGGCTTGTGTATTTTTAGTCATTATCAAAACACATTAGTATCCCTAAAGTAAATCAACCATCTAATATTCACTTGATCCTATAGTTCACACAAATCCTAAGTAGCTCCATGAAATTTCTCAAGGCCCTTATGTACCATTGGATGACCCCCACTTTTTTTCTCAAGTATGTAGATGTTAGGCTAAATGATTACATAAAATCACCATATTGCATACTTTTTCAACCCAAAAGGATTGTTTGGAATTTTTCCTCCAAGTGATACACCAATCATTTTCTAAAAATATGATCTAGTGATGTGTGTACTCATATGAGGCTCCATAGAGAATATCAAAATAACATTGTTCTATTGGTTGATAGTATTACATATCATCTATGATGAGTCCTATAACCTATGCTTTATTGAGTTAGCATGCCTAATGGATGATGAAATTAAAGAAAAACATTACAACCTCTTGTACTCTATATGTGTTGTCAAAGCTTCCAAGCTCTTATAGATGAATGTTGGCTAGTTCAGAGCCATGAATTTTTGTGGTGGAGCCCTTTCCATATAGGGTTGCAGGAAAAGTACTATTGATTGATCATTGAATTTTATATGGCCTACATAGTTTATTATTTTTGATCAAAATCCTTTCATGGTGGAACATATGAGACTAGTTTCTTGAAGGAAAAGTTATTTAAAAAAAAATGTGACTAAAAAGATCTTGTATTGATATAGCTAGTTTGAGGACTCTCACATGCTTAAGGGACAAGCTCTAATTGTGTCAAGTCAAGATTACATCAACTATTCATCTCACCTCCCATAAATTTCCTTTAGATTTACAATTAAATTAATTTTTCCCTCACTTTCAATCATGAACACTTAATCATAACCATCTACCACTATATATGTTTAATAACTAGTACGAGTTTCAAACAAACACTAAAACCACCCATGCATTCTTTAGCTCAACACTACCCTCACTAAATAGGACTAGAATGTTACTAGTGAGAAGCGTATACTAAATTATTAAAAGAAGTGACTATGCCATCAATCCTTACTTTCTTAGCTATAGACAAATTGATTGGGATTAAGTAAATAAACAAAAGAAAGGGGTCTATTTTTAGATAGTAACTTAGAAGGGATAAGCCACATGTCATAAATATAAATATGGTTCTTAGGAGTCTTCCTTCTATTCTAGGTCTTCATCAACCTTTTCCATGCACATAGCTTGTGCTATATCATCACTTTAGTTTGCATCCACATCTCTTTATTGAGTGTTCTCCATTGCCTCCAAAGTCACACAAAATTTTCTTGAGATTTTTTATTTTAGCTTCTTAGTTCCTTCCTCATCTATTGGAAATAACTCCTCTATTTTTCATTCTCTCCTTCCTCAACAATCATCCTATAAAAACTACATACCACACCTACACATTGGAGGACATCTACACTACCTTCTGCCCATCCTTAGATTTTATGGAGGATAATAATCTCTTGGTTGTAAACTTTAGTTAATGTTATCTGGTGCTTTCACCTCTCCACAAACCAAACCTTAGGCTATGAGAGCCACATAATATGATACGACTATAATTTGAGGTCCCAAGTGAAGGTATGCTTAGTCTGTTACCTATTTTAGCTACTAGTTCAAACATGTAGAGTTGTTATGATTTACAAGTGAAAAGAAGGTAAATTTTATTTTTGCTATGTCACATTCATGTGCATAAAAGGAAAATTAGAAGATTACATTACTACATTGTATTATGCAGATGCATATACCATAGGAGAAAATGCACAATATTTTCAAAATTGTAATCCTCATTGATAACATGGATGTATGGTGTTCCACACAAACCGTGGAACTGACTATTTTAATGAAAATAAAAGAAAAACTATACATTTGCAAATAGAAAAAAAAAATGTAGATATAAAGATAGGGGAACCGTCATTGCTTGAATGAGGAATCCCAGTTGTTTTTCCTGCATCACCTTCAGTCCTTCACATTTGTCCAGTCTCCAGTTGTTGCTCCTTGCTACTCCTAGGATTCTTGCATGAGTGAGATGATGTTTGGTTAGAGCAATGAAGGATCACCAATCAGTATATCTGCAAACATTTGTAAACATATAGCTTGACCTTCATTTGCATTAAAACAACTTGCATACCACAGATGTCCAGGAAAAAAAAAGGAATTATCAAATGCATCTATCATATGCTTTTTTTTAATCTAATATGTTTGCTTCTTGTGCATGTATAGGTGAAATCATTGTTGCTTTTTGATTCATTTGATTAAAGCATGTGGGATAAAATGTGGCTCCCACAAGGGTTGATCCCAACATATAATTTTTTGTGTTCTAACGTAGCATGAAAGTAACTTGTTTCCTTATGCTTACCTAAGCAAAGCATACATTTTTCCTAACTTTGGTTGATATTTTAGTCACAGTCAAAAATAACATATACTGTGTTTAAGTAAGCATGAAAGGATGCATGTAGATCATTGTGTTAAAACTGATTGCAAAGTACAGTATGAGCATGTGTTTATGTTATACATCATGTTATGAGATAGAAATATTCATCAATTGTTGTTAGAAAGTTGTATAAATCATCAATAGGGACCATGTTACCAAATGCATGACAATAAACATGGAGATGCTTCAAAAGGGGTATGATTGAAAGTAAAGCAGTGATCATGGACCAATGGAAGATCCAAGGTCAAAACAATTAACAACAAGATCAAAGACATAAAGTTCTAGTAGTCATATAAACATAATGAGTTGTCACAAGCTTTTATTATAGTCATAGCCCATAGTGATTCCTTTGCACACTTAATAGATCATTGTCCAAAGCAAACAAAGACCTTGGGTCAATGATAAGATTCTAATTCACCTGCAGGGTATAGTATCATGGAGATATGGGAAATGAAGACTAGCAAGGGTAGAACCATTCACATTAAGTAAAATATAGTCATAGAGCCTAGGAGAAAGAGAAAAAGTCACAATGCATTGATCGCAAGCACAAAGACATTGGGATCGCAGTAATAGTCAAGAGAAGAAGTGTTAAACAAAAGTCATAATAATGGTGGCAATGTTTAACAATAGGGATATGATGTTGTTAAAGAAAATCAATACCATGTAAAGGTGACAGGGTTGGTGATCACACTAAACATCAAGGCTTTCAACTTGATAGCATGTGACAGTCTAAAGTAGTGGAAAGAGTACCATATAATCATTAAACACAGAGCAATGCCATGCATCATGATGCAACAGTCAAGAAAGAGACAAAGTGTTGTAATCAAAGATTAATTTAAATTTACCAAGCATAAAGGAAAATTAAATAAGAAATAGGCATATTATCATCATAAGAGATACAAATAAGGAAATGAAAAGGATAATATATTTTACTACAGTAAAACCCTTGCATAATGGTAATTCTAACAGATTAAGGAGTACAGTTCATTAGAGGAAGTTTTTTTACCATTTCTAGTACAGTTTGAGCTCAATGCAATCTTGAATATATGATAGAGAGGAAAAAAATAAATCTAGTAAAAGAAAGGCATATATTCATCATTACAAGCTCGGGTTTCTCAAGAGATGTATGGAGTGTATAAAGAAACACAAGAGTGACCTTCTTCAAGGATAGTCACCTGGAAATAATTTATGATAGTTTTGAGGGAATCATGTACATGCTGCATACATATAGAAGGAAAGCTCTCAACCTAGATTCAAGGAAATGAGATCCTCATGCACCCTTTATAGTACATTGAAATGAGAGAGCCCTCATATGCATAAGGCATGAGAACAGAGTAAAATCCCATGAATACAAGTTGAGACTTTCTCCCAAAGACACATAATGGCCATGAATTTGAAATAGAGGTGAAACCCTTTACAAATACAAGGGTTTTGAAGTAGAGGCCGAGCCATGGCCATTTTCAAGAGGAAAAACAAATGTACAAGAGAGCATAATGCATGGAGGTAATGGGTTTTGATAACCCATTACAACTTTTGGTACCTATACAAAACTCATGGTCGTGGCCATTAGAAATGAATTGAATTTTAATCTATAGAAGAAACATATTTTTCTTCATATACATTCAAATCCATTTGGGTTTTGCTTGGTAAAATCACAAATATAGAAGAAAGAGAAGGATTTGAGCCATTAACAAACTTTTAGAAGGAGAGGAGCAATATATGGCCTTGACTAGAAGTCATCATTCATTTTTTGTGATAAATTACATGAAATGTTAAGGAAAATATAGGGTTCGAGGCTTACCTAGCTATTGCTTGTTTTGTTCTCCAAAACTTGTGTATGAAATGCTTTTCAAGATCGAGATGGAGGTCTCCATGGCAGCCAAGTGAAGAAGAAATCAATAGAAAAATAAAGCACAAGAAAATGCATTAGAAATGTTACAGATGTCGCGGCTCAGAACACTCAGATTTGCAAAAAAATGAAAATATTTCTTTATGTTTTGTCTTGAAAATAACTTACCAGTGTTTTCTAGTAGAATGAACCAAAATAGTAGAGAAGAGGTGCTTCAGAATTCACGTGCCCTAATCTTCATGGCGGCTTGGAAGAAGGTTACAAAAAGTTCAAAAGTTGCAAATGAAATGCTTGGCAAGCATTTTGCCTTGTTTTTATCTTTAGGGTTTTTTACCCTAAGAAATGCCGACGGCCTAAGGAATTTTTCTTTTCCATTTTGTTTCATTTTTTGCAACAAACTAATGTATATTGTGACCTTGTTGATGCCCTAGGAGTTTTGTAAACTCACTAATACCCTTTGTATGCCATGTATGAAGTCCCTATGACTTATTTCTTTTGCATTGATTCTCATATGGCTGAGTCATGGCTTTTGAATTTTACATTCATTTTTGAAAATGTAAAGCATATTTTAAGTGGTAAAATTATAAACCACTTAATTCATGCTATTTTTAAATGCAAAATGAGGTGTATTGATCTTTCAACACATGGAAAAGGGAGATATCGATATAAATGTAATAATGCTTTTGCAATCATCTAGGGGGAGTTAGAGGAAGTTTGAAAACATATGGAGAACATGTAGGGCTTTTATTCATTGTGTTGAAGGTTTTGAGAGAATATAGGGGGTATTTTTGCATGCCTACATGCTTGGCATAGTCAAATTTGGCTTTTTCCACACTTTGGAGCCTTTTAGAGAGAATGTAGTTGCTATATTTTGGCTTTCAGAGGCATCCGACCCCAATCAGGAGTTCCTCTTTTGGTGGGTTTTGGAGGGAGTGGTGAGTTATAGTCACTGGGTTGACTCATTTGGAGTCAATTCTTCTTTATGCTCTTTTGGACTTAGTGAATTTTTTGTCCTTTTCATTCTTGGCATACTTTTGTAACTCATGTTTTGGATATGAAATATAGTGAAGGCCTTGGATATCATTGATTGAAGTTTTGCCTACTTGTTCTTTGCATTATTGTGTATAGTCAACTGATTGATCAAGTTATTTGTGAGGTAATGTCCATTTCCTTATAACTTTGTCTCAGATTTTAGTACCTTTATGCAAAAAAGTATGCTAATGCAAGTTGCAAACTGTGTCAAAAAGTGTAAATGGATTTTAGCTGTGAAGTTATCTTCCTCCTAGGAGTCTGAGCACTAGGACCTTTTTGTGAAGCACTTATGCAAAAGCATGCAGTAATAAGTTGTGCAAGTGTAATTTTGTCATTGTAGCAAGTGCATGAAATTATGAGTTTCATAGTCCTTTTCAATTTGGTGTATCACCCTTTTAATTTCACTTTCAGCTTTTAGTTTATGTTTTCTCTATCCCTTTTCCCTATCAATTCAGTAGAGTAGAATAGCTTTAGGTGATAACCAGCTAGGAGCCACCTTATCTGGAGATTCACTCCAAGTTCTAGGTGACCCACAGCCTAGGAGTGATTCCATGTTTCTCTAGAGTGCTAAGTCTACAGCTTAGCTTGTTAAAGTCCTACAACTTAGCTAGGGTGCAACTTTAAGAGATAACAATTTTGGCATGCCGATGGGACTATCGAATCAAGACAGTTTTGAAATTTCAATCTTCTGTTGGTTTTGATATGCAACTTGCAGATTTCAGACCTTTTAGAGGTTGGTGAAGCATATCTGGTGAACTGAGTGGGTAGATTAGCAAAAACCAGTGCAAGACAACATATGAAAAAGATACAAACTAGGAGTAGTGATATTCCTTTTGAATATTTATAGCTTGTCCCCACCCAGAAGACAAGGAAGACAACAAAAAACTCCTTTTTCATCAAAAAGAGTTCATTCTACACCTCCTAGTTTAAACCAGTAGTTGCAGTAGTTGTAGCAAGTGTTTCTTTCCCTTTAGTTGTTGTACTATAAAATCAATTCAATTCAATACAATGGTAGCACAAAGAAATCAACCTTTTGTCCCATTTAATGGAGGAAGTCCATTAAACTTGCAACAACATGATGATATTCCCATGGTTGCATTAAAAAGTTTACCTTTTTTCATAGGGGAAGATCAAACCACTCCCATTGAACATATTAGGGATGTGGCTTCATTGTGTGGAGTCCATCACATCACAAAAGAAAATGTTGCAGTGAGATTGTTGGTTGCTTTGTTGAAGGGGAATGCCCTTCAGTGGTTTAGGGGTTTAGCAGTTGGTTCTATAGCAACCTAGGATGAGTTGGGAGCAGCTTTGAACAAGTAGTTTGAAGACAAGTTTGATCACTTTTCATTAGTTGAGCATATGACAATAATTAAGAGTGCTCCTTAGGAGAAAATCATGGATTTTAACTTTCATTTAAGAAAAAATGGGATAGGATTCCTACCATAGTAAGACCTTCCCCAAAATATGCATTTCTCTATTATTTAAAGGCTCTTAATAGTGACATTTTAGTAATGGTAAAATCCATGGGTGGGAATACTTTGCCATAGGCTTATGACATAGTAGTGAGGGAAGAAAATAGTCTTATCTAGGCTAGTAAGATCACACCTAGACCACCAATGCCTATTTTCCTAGAAATTCATCCTTCTATGCCTCTGTAGATACCACATTTTGCTCTTGTACCTATTGTTTTGGAAGTACCAACTACTGTTAATCAGGATAAGGTTGTCCCAACTCAATTTCAGGAGTTGCAAGAGATTAAAAATAACCAGCAAAAGATTGAAGGCTTATTTTAGTCCTTTAGGAATGAGTTAGTAACCATGAAAAAGCAATAGTTCCAGAACAGACAGCCATATCAGCCTTAGAATCAAGGTAATAATTAGCCATACCAAGCTAACAGACAACCTTTTTAGGGGAACAACCAAGATGCAAGGAAAAATGTTAATCCAAGACTGTTTCAAGCATATAATCCAGCTCCAATCAGTTCATCTAGAGATCTTATTCTAGTCTAGAATAATCTTGCAGTTGATTATGAGTGGTGTTTTCCATGCAATTAGCCCCACAATCAAGCTACATGTTCAAATGGGGTTATCAATCAAGCATTGATGGTGAAAAATGGCTCAAATATGCAAAGTGTTCCTAATGAGGAGTCTTCACAATAGTAGAATCTCTCCCCAAGTGATACAACTCTCTTGAATTGGCAAGGAGAGGAATTTTGTGGAGTGCATAGGGATGATTCTCTAGTTGCAGCTAATACAAGGGCTAAGAAGAGTGCTATTGAGATTGAAAACTTAGAAAACAAAGAAAAGGAAGTTACTAGACCATCCACATCTCAAGTGCCACACATACTGCAAAGGAACACACAAGGTGCTGCAAAGGAGCAGTCTCACTTGCAAGCAGACCTTGTCGTTGCAAGGACTCATCAAAAGGTAAAATATTCCTTTAACATTGTTGAACACATGAAGAAAATGAGTGTTTGTATGTCAATGTGGGATTCCTTGTCTATCCCAGGTCAAAAAGACTTATTATGATCTTCTTTGACTGATTCAAGTGTTTCAAGTGATGCACCAGTAGGTCAGGCTAAGGTTGTTTTCACAAATGCACCTCAGGACAACAATAAAAAATCAAGTAAAGATGTCAACCCCACCACCCTCACCACCCCCCCCTCCCCCGCCCCCTGTTTTATGTGAATTTGATAGTAGGGGATAAGTTGGTCCATAACTGCATGGTAGATAGTGAGGCAAGCAGTTTTGTCACGCCCAAACATATTGTTGATAAGTTGGATTTGAAATATTGGCCTCTTGAAAAGGGTGTAGTCCAACTTGATGGGTCATCCATTAACACTATAGGTGTTATTAAGGATTTAAGTCTTACACTTCATGCTTGCCCAAAATTTCCATCCCTTAAGAAATATTTATCATTGACTTGCCACCTTATTTTGCATTATGCTTGTCAAGGGATTTCACTGCCAAAATAGGGGGTATTGTCTTCAGATTGGTCTCACGTGTTGTTTAGGAATAAATATGGGACAAAAGTGACTATAAAGTCTGAGTTACTAGCCAATGACCACATTGAGCCTTATATACCAAGCCCTGTCAATGCCAACTATTTTGTTTTTGATGATAAAGAGCTTGCTGCTACTCAAGAATTACAAGCTGAAAGTGTACCAGATATACTCTTAAATGAGTGGGCAACAAAAACCATTGTAGATAATCCAAATGATAATATTAAAGAAGTTGGTTTGGGGGTATATGTGTTATATGAACCTAAAAAAATCATGCCAAACCTTGAAAAGAAGGAAGAACAACAACTAGGACAACAAAATGAGGTGCGGAAGATGTTCTTTGATGGATCTAGAAGAAGGAATGGAGCTAGTGGGGGTGCAATGCTTGTGTCCCCACAAGGTGACAAGTATTATTCTCCTTTCAGATTTTCTTTTTCTTGTTCTAACAATACTATTGAATATTAAGGTCTGATTTAGGGCTTGGAATGGGCAAGAAAAAGAAAGATAAGCTGCCTTCAGGTATTTGGAGACAGTGAGTTGATTGTCAATCAGGTAAGAGGCTTGAATGTGACTAAAAATGATGTGCTTAAGTGTTACAAGCATATGGTGTGGTATAGATAGAGGAATTTGATTTTTTTAATTTGATTTCAATTCCTAGGAATTAGAATAAGCACGTAGATAGGTTAGCTGCAATAGGTGCTCAGTTTGATATACCTAATGATATTAAAAAAGGAAAGGTACAACAATATGTTGTTATAATACCTTTTATTCCTGATAATAACATTCATTGGCAAGTATTTGAGAGTGATGAGCAGGTGTTGATCTTTCTGCTTGAAGAAGATGAGTTTTTAGTGGCAAACCAGGAGAAACTTAAGCAACAATACGATGGTCAAATCATTCAGTTGAGAACTAATAAGCTGCCCAAGGGTCTGGTTACTTTAGAATCCATCTTCAACACTGATGATCAGCTCAAAAAGAGCAAAACCAGCATGCAGGTCAAGGAGGAACATTATGAAGAGCTCGATATATTTGAAGGTAAGCTCCTTAAAATTGGAAAAAAATATTCACAAGCGGATAGGAAAACTTTTGTCGCTCTTTGTCAAGAATTTCAAGATGTATTTGCATGGGAATACTCATATTTAAATGGATTTGATCCCCAAATTTCCTAGCATACCATAGATTTAGATCCAAATTCAAAGCTTGTTAGGTAGAAATAGAGGCCTTTAAATCCAAAACTTGAACCCCTTATGATAAAGGAATTGACCAAGCTGATTGAGGGATACATTCTTTTCCCAATCAAGCATACTTTGTGGGTCTCTAACCTTGTACCAATTAGAAAGAAAAACGAAGAAATTAGGCTCTACGTAGACTTTAGAGACCTTAATAGAGCCTCATTGAAAGATCATTATCCGCTGCCCTCTATGGAGGAGATCCTTCAAGTAGTTGTTGGTTTAGAGAGATTTTCCTTACTTGATGGTTATTTTGGTTATAACCAAGTATTGGTCAAAGAAGAGGACCAATATAAGACTTCTTTTACCACAAAGTGGGGCACTATGGCCATTAAAAGAATTCCATTTGGTTTATCTAATGTTGGTGCCACCTTTCAGAGGGCCATGGACATGGCATTTCAGAGACTAATTCATAGATTAGTGCACATATATCTTGATGACATAACAGTTTTTTCTAAAAATGAAAATGAGCATTTTTCCCATCTAAGACAAGTGTTTGAGAGGTGTAGGGAGTTTGGTATATCCCTTAACCCAAAAAAGTGCATTTTTATTGTTCACGAAGGCAAGTTTTTAGGACACATGGTGTCAAAACAAGGGATCACCATTGATCCTGGAAGAGTGAAAGCCATTTTAGAGCTATCTTTACCTAATCATAAGAAGGGGCTGCAAAGCTTTCTTGGCAGAATAATTATTTTAAGAAGGTTTATTCCAGATGTTGCAAACCTTTTGAAGCCATTAACTACTATGTTAAAGAAAAATACAAGTTTCAGATGGACCAAAGCGGTAAATTGTAGTTTTGAAGTTGTTAAGGAGGCCTTATTAGTAGCTCCTACTCTGGTAAATCCAATTTTTTCAAAAGATTTTATTTTGTATGCTTTTGGTAGCATAGATACCATTTTTGTAATGTTGGTACAGTAGAACGATGATGGTTTAGAACAACCCATTTCCTATTTTAATCAAGGTTTAGAGGACTATGAACAAAGGTATACTTTTGTGGAGAAGCATGTACTTGTTGTTATCAGAAGTTTGAAAATTTTTAAGCCTCTGATTTTTAATAATAAGATACATCTAATGGTTGCTCACCCTAGTGTGAAGGAGTTTCTATTAAGCAAGGACCTGAATGAAAAGAGGGTTGGGTGGATTACAAAGGTAATGGAGTATGATGTAGACATAAAGATAACCAAACTTGTAAGGGGGTAAAGGGCTATGTGAACAACTAGCTACAAGATATGAAAGTGAGGAAAAGATAGAAATATAGACTGTTTTGGTCACTAATGATGAGCCTCAAAATACTGCACCAGGATTGGGTGCAAGTTGGGTACATGATATGACTCATTTCTTGCAAACTGGTGAGTGTCCACTAGGTTTAGATAAGGCCAAAACGAGATATATTTTGGATTGAAATCCATTCCCTATGTGCTGGTTGACAATGTTCTTTTCAAAAAAGACCTTAATGGTGTGTTGTTAAGGTGTATTGATCATGATCAAGTGGGTAAAGTGCGTCATGAGTTCCATGATGGAACTGCTGGGGGTCATTTTTCCCCAAGAACTACTGCATGGAAGATAATGAGAGCTGGCTATTGTTGGCCAAGCTTTTTTAAGGATGCCCATGCTTGGGAAAGAAAATGTGTGAAATGCACCATTTTTGTAGGCAAAGAGAGGCTTCCAGCTTTGCCCTTGCAACCAATTCAGGTGGAACAACCCTTCATGAGATGGGGCATTGATTTCATAGGTTCCATCAATCCGCCTTCTAGTGCAAAACATAGGTGGGTACTTACAACAACTGATTATTTTACAAGATGGACTGAAGCAGTGGCTTTGAAAGAAGCCAGTGAAAGTGTTGTTTTATACTTTTATGATGATTTAGTAACTGGGTTTGGGGTACAAGAATCAATTATTTTAGATAATGCTTTAACATTTGTTGGACTCAAAGTAAGTGATTAGGCTATTAGGAATGGTATTCATTTGAATACATCATCAAATTATTACCCACAAGGTAATGGTTTGGTAGAATCAACAAACAAGAACCTGATAAGGATCATTAAAAGAACCATGGAGGATAATTAGAGAATTTGGAACACCAAGTTGAAATATGCATTATGGGAAGATAAAATAACTCCCAAAAGGTCCATTGGGAACTCCCCATATGTGTTGGTTTATGGTAAAGAGGCAATATTTCCTTTATCAGTGGAACTTTCATCTCTTGATATAATGCATCAGCTAGAGATGTTTAAGGAAGAGGACCCAATGGCAGTTAGATATGCTCAGCTCATGGAACTAGAAGAGATAAGAGATAAGGTAATGAAGTCCTTGGAGTATTGTCAACTTAAAAAAAAAGAATATTTGATAAGAAAGCAACACCTAGAGTCTTCAAAGAGGGTGATGTGCTCAAATGGGATGAATTGAAAAGCAGGCCAGGCAAGCACTCTAAATTTTTCAGTATGTGGAGTGGCCCATTTGTTATTATAGAATTCAAGGAGCATAATGCATTCCAATTATCAAAGATGGATGGAGAAATTGTGCCTATCCTCGTCAATGGGATACAACTGAAATGGTGTTTTAAGGTTTTATTTGCATTGTACATGCTAGATTAGGAGTTTTGTTTTCAATAAATGTTGTTGCACTGTAGTTTAGATGCAATTTTCATTTCTCCCAAGTGTTGTTAAGCATAGTTAAGTAGTTTTCCTTCTGAAGTTTTGGTGTTTCAATAAGTTTTCAAGGTGTTTTGTATTGATCTTGTGAGTTACAATAGTGTAATGAACTTTTTTCAAGTTGTTTCAACTTTTAGGTGTCTCAGTGCCCAATGGATAAGCCTCATGAAACTGGTCAAGATGTTTAGCAGGTAAACATATAGCAGATGTCACCATAAATGTTACCTATTTCACTTACTAGCTCAAATAGGTAGAGTTGTTATGTTTTACAAGTAAAAAGAAGGTGCATTTGTATTTTTGCTATGTCACATTCATGCGCATAAAAGGAGAATTAGAAGATTACATTACTACATTGTATTATGCAGATGCATATAACATAGGAGAAAATGCACAATACTTTGAAAATTGTAATCCTCATTGATAACATAGATGTATGGTGTTCCACACAAGCTATGGAATTGACTATTTTAATGCAAATAAAAGAAAAACTATGCATTTGTAGATAGAAAAAAAAATGCACATATAAAGATAGGGGACCCATCATTTCCCAAATCACGAATCCTAGTTGTCTATCTTGCATCAGCTTCAGTCCTTCACATTTGTCTAGTCTTTGGTTGTTGCTCCTTGCTACTCCTAGGATTCCTACAAGAGTGAGATGAGGTTTGGTTAGAGAAATGAAGGATCACCAATCAATATATCTCCAAACATCTATAAACATATAGCTTGACCTTCATCTACATTAAAATGGCTTGCATACCATAGACGTCCAGGAAAGCAAAGGAATTATCAGACACATCTATCATATGCTCTGTTTTTTATCTAATATGTTTGCTTCTTGTGCAGGTATAGGTGAAATCATTGTTGCTTTTTGATTCATCTGATTAAAGCATGTGGGATAAAATTTGGCTCCCACAAGGGTTGAGCCCAATATGCTACCTTCTGTGTTTTAACAAAGCATGAAAAGTAACTTGTTTCCTTATGCTTACTTAAGCAAAGCATACATTGTTTCTGACTGTGGTTGATCTTTTGGTCACAGTCAAAAATAACATATACTACGTTTAAGTAGGCATGAAAGGATGCATGCAGATCATTGTGTTAAAATTTATTGCAAAGTACAGTATGAGTTTCTAATATACATCATGTTATGAGATACCAAGATTCATCAATAGTGACCATGTTACCAAATGCATGACAATGAACATGGAGATACTTCAAAAGGGGTATGATTTAAAATAGAGAAATAATTGTGGAACAATGGAAGATCCAACGTAAAAAAAATTAACAACAAGATCAAAGACATAAAGTTCCAGTAGTCATATAAACATAATGAGTTGTCACAATCTTTTATTACAGTCATAGCTCATAGTGATTCCTTTGCACACTTAATAGATCATTGTGCAAAGAAAACAAAGACCTTGGGTCAATGAGAAGATTCTAATTCACCTGAAGGGTATAGTGTCATGGAGATATGGGACATGAAGACTAGCAAGGGAAGAACCATTCACATCAAGTAAAATATAGTCATAGAGCCTAGGAGAAAGAGAAAAAGTCACAATGCATTGATCACAACCACAAAGACACTGGGATCATAGTAACAGTCAAGAGAAGAAGTGTTAAACAACAGTCATAATAATGGTGAAAATGTTTAACAAAATTGATATTATGTTGTTAAAGATAGTCAATACCATGTAAAGGTGACAGGGTTGGTGATCTCACTAAACATCAAGGCTTTCAACTTTATAGCATGTGATAGTCTAAAGTAGTGGCAGGAGTACCATACAATCATTAAACACAAAGCAATACCACGCATCATGATGCAATGATCAAGAAAGAGATAGAGTGTTGTACTCAAAGATTAATTTCAATTTACCAAGCATAAAGGAAAACTCAACAAGCAACATACACATTATCATCATAAGAGATACAAATAAGGAAATGAAAAGGATAATATCTTTTACTATAGTAAAACCCTTGCATAATGGTAATTCTAACAGATTAAAGAGTACAGTTCATTAGAGGAATTTTTTTTACCATTTCCAATATAGTATGAGCTCAATGGAAGCATGAATATATTTAGAGAGGAACAAAGTAAATCTAGTAAAAGCAAGACATATATTCATCATTACAAGCTCGGGTTTCTCAAGAGATGTATGGAGTGTACAAAGAAACACAGGAGTGACCTTCTTCAATGATAGTCACTTGGAAAGAATTTATGGCAATTTTGAGGGAATCATGTATAGGCTACATACATATAGAAGGAAAGCCCTCGACCTAGATTCAGGGAAATGAGATCCTCGTGCACCCTTTACAGTACATTGAAATGAGAGATCCCTCATATGCACAAGGCATGAGAACAAAGTTAAATTCCATGAATATAAGCTAGAGACCTTTTGCCATAGATCCAAAATGGCCATGAATCTGAAACAGAGGTGAAACCCTTTTCAAATACAAGGGGTTTGAAGTAGAGGCCAAGCCATGGTCATTTTCAAGAGGAATTTTTTTTTTACAGGAGAGCATAATGCATGGAGGTCGTGGGTTTTGATAACCCATTACAATTTTTGGTACCTGTACAAAACTCATGGCTATGCCCATTAGAAACGAATTGAATTGTAATCTATAGAAGAAACACATTTTTCTTCATATACATTCAAACCCACTTGGGTTTTTCTTGGTAAAATCACAAATATAGAAGAAAGAGAAAGATTTAAACCGTTAACAAACTTTTAGGAGAGGAGAAATATATGGCCACAACCAGAAGTCATCATTCATTTTTGTGAGAAATTGCTTGAAACATTCAGGAAAATATAGGGTTTGAGGCTTGCCCAGTTGTTTCATTTTTTGTTCTCCAAAACCCATGTATGAAATAATTTTCAAGCTCAAGATGGAGGTCTCCATGGTGGCCAATTGAAGAAGAAATCAATAGAAAAATAAATCACAAGAAAATGTATTAGAAAAGCTACAGATGTCACGGCTGAGAAGGCTCGAATTTGGAAAAAAATGAAAATATTTCTTTCTATTTTGTCTTGAAAAAAAATTACCAATGTTTTTCTAGTAGAATCAACCAAAATAGCATAGAAGAGGTGCTTTAGAATTCTTGTGCCCTAATCTTCATGGTGTTTGGGAAGAAACTTACAGAAAGTTCAAAAGTTTCAAATGAAATACTTGACAAGCATTTTGCCTTGTTTTTATCTTTAGGGGTTTTTACCCTAAGAAATGCCGACAGCCTAAGGCATTTTTCCTTTGCATTTTGTTTTTTTTTTTTGCAAAAAACTAATGTATATTGTGACCTTTTTGATGCCTTAGGAGTTTTGAAAACTCAATAATACCCTTTGTATGCCATGTATTAAATCCCTATGACTTATTTCTTTTGCATTGATTCTCATATGGTTGAGTCATGGCTTTTGAATTTTACATTCATTTTTGAAAATGTAAAGCATATTTTAAGTGGTAAAATTATAAAAAACTTAATTCATGCTATTTTAAATGCAAAATGAGGTGCATTAAGCTTTCAATGCATGGCAATGGGAGATATGGATATAAATGTAATAATGCTTTCGCAAGCATCTAGTGGGAGTTAGAGGAAGTTTGTAAACATATGGAGAGCATGTAGGGGATTTTATTCACTTTGTTGGAGGTTATGAGAGAATATAGGGGGTAGTTTTGCATGCATTGATGCTTGGCATAGTCAAATTTGTCTTTTTTCACACTTTGGAACCTTTTTGGAGAGAATCTATTTGCTATATTTTTGGCTTTTTGGAGGCCTTTGACCCCAATCAGTTTTTAGTTTCTCTTTTGGTGGGTTTTTGGGAGGGAGTTGATGGATATAGTCACTTGGTTAACTCATTGTACTCAGTTTTATGATACTCTTTTATGGACTAAGTGATTTTTTTCAGTCCTTAGTCATTTCTTGGCATACTTTTGTAACTCATGTTTTGGATATGAAATATAGTGAAGGCCTTGGAGATGAATGATTTGAAGATTTTCCTACTTGTTCTTTGCATTATTTTGTTCATTCAATTGATTGATCAAGTTATTTTTGAGGTAATGTCCATTTCCTTATAACTTTGTCTTAGATTTTAGTACATTTATACAAAAATTATGCTAATGCAGGTTGCAAACTGTGTCAAAAAGTGTAATTGGCTTTTAGCTGTGAAGTTATCTTCCTCCTAGGAGTCTGAGTACTTGGACCTTTTTATGAAGCACTTATGCAAATGCATGCAATTATAAGTTGTGCAAGTGTAATTTCTATCATTGTAGCAAGTGCATGAAATTTTGAGTTTCATAGTCCTTTTCAGTTTGGTGTATCACCCTTTAATTTCACTTTCAGCTTTCAATTTATATTTTCTCTATCCCTTTTCCTTGTCAATTCAGTAGAGTAGAGTAGCTTTAGGTGATAACCAACTAGGAGCCAACCTTATCTAGAGATTCACTCAAAGTTCTAGGTGACCCACAACCTAGGAGTGATTCCATGTTTCTCTAGAGTGCTAAGTCCTGTAGCTTAGCTAGGGTGCTTTCACCTCTCCACAAATAAAACCTTAGGCTATGAGAGCCACATAATATGATACAACTATAATTTGAGGTCCCAAGTGAGGGTATGTCTTGTCATAGAGCAAAGAGACTCAAAATGGAGAACACACTCACAACAAGGAAGAAAACATGAGAGATGGTACAAGAACAATTCTTTTCGATAATTTGAACAAAAAATATTACAAATTTATGGGTAAAATACATAAATATTCGAACTTGACTACATATTTAGATTCAACTCCCATTTTAAGGCCAAAAAGAAAAACTTGAATATTTACACAAAACTGTTATTTATTAAATTTTAGAATGATATTTTAGTGGCCAAAACCAACCAATTTTCATTAATGTAGTATGCTCCAACATTCAAATTTTTTAAAACACGGGAAAAAATTATAGTCGACATTTAGCTAACATTGGTCAAAAGTTATGTCACCTTGATAGAAAATGGAGCTTTTGCGAGCGGTGTCGGGTGGGGAAAGAGCGAGAGTCTACAGTTTTATTTCTGTAGATGATAGGGGAGTGATGAGGATGATGATCTGAATGGGGGATGTTCTACTTCCCTCTTGGTTTTGTGTGGAAGGAGTGGCCTTGGAGGTGGTTCTTGGTTTGAACGTGTTGTTGTGGTTGGGGTTGGGTGTCGGATTGCAAATATTTGACCCTTTGTGTCTGTGGGTTTTGTGTGTTTTCCCTTCCTGTTGTTTCTCTAGCTGCCTAACTTGTAGTGGGTGTGGATGTGTGATGGTTTCTTTGAGGAAGACTAGTTGAAGAATGGGATTATTTATGCTCCTATTCGGCGTAGTAGGATGGCTTGGGGACTCCTTGTGCTGGCCTATTCTGCTTCTTGCTTCTTCTTGGTTGTCCTTCGCTTCTTCCTACTATTGTTTGGTGGCTCTCCTTTGGGGGTTTTTGTTCTCGAAGTGTTTTGGGTTCTTCTTGTCCCCTCTTTGTGGAGTGGTGGTGTCTCCCTCTGGCTAGTTGTGTGGAGTTTTGGCCCTTCTCTGGCTCTAACCGACGTGTTGGGGTTGCTTGGTGGTCATTTTTTGCTGGGCCTACTCCTTATTTTTTTCCTATTTGAGCCCCCTATTCCTCTTGGGACTTGGTTGTTCCCATTCATTTTGAGATTGGGACTCTACATTTGGTGGTCTTTTGGCATGTGTTTCTTTTTGTTGTTGTGTTCTCTACATCCTTGTTCTTTCTGGCTACGTGTTTGTTGCAGCCTTGTTCTCTCTGGTTGAATTTCTTTGGACCCTCTTTGTTGAGGTTGTTGATGTTCCTCATGGCCCTCAATATGCTTATGATATTATCTCTTCTAGTTTTGTTGATGTTGGGTTTTGAGGTTCTTTCTTGGGTTGAGTTGCTTCATGTTTTTATTCTAAAGGATTAGATTTTGTTGGGTCTTGTCTAGTTCGTTGAAATGTGTTTTTTTGCCCTATATCTAGACTTTGTAATGCCAATTGAGGATTTGTTGGTTTGGCCTTCGAAAGTCTTTGCATTCTCTCTAGATCTATAGGTGGGGTCTTCTATGGAGGTGGAGACTGCTTCCATTGAAGCAAATCCCTCTTCTATTGAGGTGAAGAGAGTTGTAGATTTGGTGGAGATTTTGGTTAGCTTGTTCCTCTCAAAGTGGAGCTTGTGTGGGAAATTGTGTGAAGGATTTGGAGGGTGGGGCTCTCATCTTTTCTTCTCCTATAGAGGGGAGCCATCTCTTATTGAGGTGGAGGTGGGATTGGCTTAGTTGGGGTGATGTTACATGAAGATAGATGTGCTTCAGTATTTTGGTGTGCTCTCTAACTCCTCTATTGAGGTGGTGATCTTGGAGTTGCTGGTGTTTTTGATTATGGGTATCCAGGGTTGATGGTGTTCTTATCCATCAAAAATCCTTTGTCTCTTGGCTTAGCTATTTTTTTCCTAAGAAAATGATTTGTTGTTGCCTGACTGATATAGGCAGGTTCTATGTTCACTTAAGGTTTCCAAGTTCTTTTTAAAATCTGGTTGTTTAGGGATCTAGTCCCTCTCTTGTTTTCTCTTGCAGCTTGTGTTGTCATGTCTTCTTGTTAACTGTTGCTACTATTTTGCTGATGATTGTTTGTGATTTATCTTTTATATAGCATGCCTTACTTGGATAGGATTATGGAGCCCTTAAAAGCCAGTTATACTGGGTTTCGTGGCCCCATCAAAACATGTTTACCTCTAATTAAAAAAAATCAAATTTTTAAACTTTATCTAATGCATTAAAGACATGAATTCTATTGTAAATCTAAAAAATGTAATAGTTAATAATGGCGATCATCGAATAACATGCAACAGTTAACTATGGTCTTGTTTGATTTCCATCTATCACCACGTGTGCAACTACCATGTGGACATTGCATTGACTATCGACATTTATGCTTAATATTCTTGTTATGCACACACAATGTGGGTTTATCAATCATGGAGCACTCATAGGCACAATGCATGTCATTGCATGATCTTCCTTCTTCCACACACTTGTTAAAGTTTACTCACAAAATTTGATGACTCATAGGATTTCACTTTCCAACCATATGCCCTTACATCAATAGGAAAATGAATATCACTATATCAAGTGCTAATATTGCAAATGTAAGCCAATTGATATTTTGTACTACAATGTACCTTGAAGTGTTAGCTTGATAATAGATGACACTTGATAGAAAAAGGTTTAGTTTTCATTGATTTATGATGTGTTGAATGATGCATATGTAAATTAGGAGAAGAATATTTTCAATGCTTTGTCAAAACATTATTTTATAATGATACTCTCCATAATGTGCAAATTAGGATGTCATTTTTAAATACACACCCTAGATATATGAAATTAAAATTTCGGTACTTCTATAAGTGAGCAATGGTTAGTTCCAAGGATTGTCGAATTTGTGATGTGAAACTTTGGATTTTAAGATAAAATGAAAAATTGCAAGCCTATGATTTCATTGAAGTTGAATAAACTATTCAGATCGTAAACAACAAGATTCTAAACAAGAAAATAAGACCTATCACTTTAATAAACTAAATTTTACATTAATAAACACATCAAAATAATCTAATCATATACTAAAATAATACATTCAAATCACTAATCCACAATAATATAAAACTAAAATAATTATCAATCTACCCTTATAGATGAAAATAAGAAGATAATACAAATATAATGTTGAATGAACATCACATCTTTATAGATACGAAACCACAGTTTATTGTTAAGGGTTAACAATATCCCTTTTTGACATCGAAAAATGTGATTATGTATTAAAATGTCTCATCTGAATGGCGAGTAGGTAGAGTACCGATCTAAGTTAAGATTATTTTCCATTTAAACCTTTGGGTTTATTTATTTGTTTATTTAATTGGGTTTACTTTTGTCTGTTAGGAAAAAGAAGGTGTCTCAACCTTTGATTTTTCCCATAGCATTGATTTTTTTCTAAATATTGAATGTTGCTAATTTTCTCACATTGTCTTTTGAGTTACAACTTGAAGTTTCTTTTTATGATGAGGAGTCAAGATGGAAAGTTAATTTTATAGGAGTTGTGCATGAAGGAATTTTCTATTTCTGTGTTGAGTTTATCTTTAGCCTTTGACAGTTGATTTAGAAATGTCTAAGTTGTGCATTGTAAACTCTATAAATATGAGACTTTGCTTGAGGTGTTGTGAGGAGAAATTTTCAATCTAGGGTAACACTGTTGGATTTCTTCCAGAAGAGCAAGATGTAGTCTCCATGTTAAGCCTGCAAGCCTCAAATGTATTGTAACTGAATTGTTGTAGATTAATACATTGGTTCAATGCTTTGGAGGGTGGGATTTTTTACCTGAAAGGGTTTTCCCCACGTATATCGTGTTTTCTTCTCTTTTGTCTATCTTTCTTCTATTCTTCGTGTCTCTCATTCTTAAATGTTAATTTATATGTCGTTATGCTACTAAAATTTTCATAGATCTGGAACTACATCATCTTTCCTCTAAGGGTTAATGCATGGGAATTCAATTGTGTATGTTTCCGCTTTATGGCATAGTATTATGTGCTTGTAGCAAGATGATTAAAATCTAATTTGTTTAAATAAATGTAAGATACTAAAGGTGCATACTGATTCTCGAAAGGTTTTTGAGTTTGTCATTCCATTTCATTTGGTATCAGAGCTCAGTTCTAGACTTGCATGTGCTTGCAAGTGTAATTTTGTAAGTTACATGTAATTGCATGTGTGTTGCATGTACTTGCATGTCCTCGCATGGTGTTGCATGTGGTGTTTGGGGTTCTAGGTATTTCTTCTGTTGTGATTTCTTAGCCTAGCAAGCTTGAGGGAATTTTTTTTGAAGGAATTGGTTGATTATTAATCCTTGGACGAGTGGAAGTTTTGTAGTTGATCTTGTTTTCTAGAAACAATAGGAATTGTGAAGAATGGAAAAGATAGAGTTTTTATGGAGTTGGTCATGTGGTTACATTTGATATGTTATTGATTTGAAGCTCTTGATTTGACAACTGAATAGCCCTCATGCATGGTGGTTATTTTTCATTTTGCAATTATGTGCAATAGAGTTTTCATATTGGGTGTCTCAGATGGACTCTCTGGTAATATGAAGAGACTTGTGTTGTTATTACTTCATTTTTGTGTGGCTATGTTTGGTGTTTGATTTTAATTCCTGACATTAAAAGGAATTGTTTTAATAACCAAAAATGCATGTAGGCTATGGAGTTGATCATTGGATGATTTGGAAGCTTCTAAAATAGTCTAATTCTCTCTCAGATGCATGTACATGGTGGTGGTGGAGTTGGCCTACAAATGGGCCTGGAGTTCTTGGACCTCTTCTTTCTTTGGTTGGTTGTACTTGCATGTATTAGTTTCATGTTGGTTGGATCTGAGTGTTTTATGGATTTTTTGTTAAAAATATATGGTTATGCATATTCATTATATTCAATTATTCTGTTTTAACTATTATGGTTGTATATAGACTAGAGGGTCTTCCAGATGATAAGTGGATATGGATTTGCATGTGTGTTATAAAACATAATGGTTTTTGCAGGTTTTACATGGTTAACCAAAACTTGCAGTTTTGTAGATTTGCAGATGAACTATTTTTTAGATTATGTCGAATTTGGGTTATCTGAATGTAAGATAGTTGCAAGTTTGCATGTATGCTCCATGCATGAGAAGGTTTTACAGTTTTCCTAGAAATTTGTTGGTTCATGTGGATCTTGAGTATTCACTTGTTCAGATGAAATATGTGATCTATTATTCTGGATGTTTAAGTGAATTTAGATTTACATGGAGATGTTTTTTACAGGTTTTACATGTTAATAAAAATTTGTGGTTTGTAGATCTATGGAGAATATTTTGTTCAGACTCTTGGATTTTTCTGGATGAAAACAATTGTAAATTTGTAGGAATGCTTGTTTAGTCCCTTGACTATGGTATTTAGTTGTGGATTTGTTTCGCATATTGGGTATGGTGGTGATCTAGTGTTTGAGTCTTAAAATCTACATGTTATCTTCTTTGATATCCTAGTTTTGCATGTTGCTAATGTGATGATTAGTTTGCATGCTTTAATGTTTGGGATCTACGAGTTATGTAGTTTGTGGTTTAATTGTACCCATTAGCTGCAGTGGGATGACTCAGATGTGGACTGTCTATATCCACGAGATTGTTTTAGTGATGGTGTAGATTTCATCAATTGACCTTGTTTGTGGTCATTTTTGCATTGGTATGTGTTGCATTGGGATGAGAGGATGGTGTTGAGTACCTGAATAGTTAGCTACAATGACCTATAGCATGCTTTTTATCTTCTTGGCTTGGAGATCTTGGATCTACTCATTATTTGATGTTGTTGAATTTGCATTTTATTGTGTTAGAGCCATGCAGGATCTTCATTTAGGAGATGTTTGTCATGATTCTTGGAGAGCTCGGTATCACTGTTCAGTGGGAGCTTTAGCAGTGATGTGTATTCATCACTTGGTGATGGATGATCTTCTTGAGTGTTGTAGATGTTTCTAGGAGGAGCTCTTAGATCTTGTTGTTGCAAAAGGGTTCTTTCACATTTGCATGGAAACTATTTTGGAGGTGGTCATCTTCATGAGATTGAAGATGTGTGATACCTTAGATCCATGGAGGGCTCTTGGAGTCTTTGGTTAGGGTGTCGGTAATGCTTTGACAAGTGATGTTAGTTTAGAGTATGCTGATGGTATGTAATGGTATACTCTTGATGGCACATTAGAGTTTTGGCTTCTTGTATTTCTCTTGAGACCGTGGTATGTTCACTTGGAGCATGGGATATCCTAAGGGGGATGGTAAGATCATGATGTCATGATAATTTCTTGATTTAGATGATTGGAGATTTAACAATGGTCTGGTGATTCTCTGAGTTTTGGGTGCATTGGTCATATGCTTGAGAACTTCATGATAGTGCATTGATGCATTTAGAGTTTAGAATGATGATTTTTTGCAAGTGCTCATGGATACATGGAGAATGAGCTGAGGCTGTATTTCTCTTGAGATGAGAGAAGTGTTGTTGAGATGGTTACTCTTGATGATATTTTAGTAGAAAGTTCGAGGAGCCTACACCTTGGTTGGACACGAGTTCAATAGAGACCAATGAGGAGATTTCTCTTGGAGGAGTCATGATGGCTTGCATTTCTTGGAGGATTATTCTCATTCCCCACTCTTGGTCTACTTGATGACTTATCACTTGAGAGGTATTGCCCATTGTTTCTCTCAAGTTATTTATGCTTAATTTCATAGACATGGATCTTGAGCTGCATTTAGATGGTTTTGGAAGACTCATTGTGAGAGATGAATAGCATGGTTATCTCATTGGGTTTACTTTTTCATTTATGATGATCATAGGGGATGGTAGTGGGTTAATTTCCTAAGATGGGAAATGGAGTAGTTTAATCTTCTTTGAGAAGCTTACATCCATGTAGATATATGGTATATATGTTATGTTTGATCTGATGAGATTGGATGTTTGGGTGTTGTTGAGGCTTCTTTGGGGTTGTGAAGGAGATCTTACTTGGCACAACTTGGCACTTTGAGGTGTTGGAATAAGGACATGATTGGGATATGATTTACAGGTCTTCTCTTTATTCTATGGATTCTTCCTAGAGGTTCACATGGTTCAATTTGGTGGACTTGGGAGAGTTATGGTGACATGTTTTCAAATACTTTACAACATATTTTGTTGCATGTGTAGATAATTGTGATTGTTCTTTTTTATTACATGACTTAATTATTATCCACACTTTAGTATAAATGTTGATTGGTAGACTTGATATGCCATGGTCTATTTTTAGATTTGGCATTACCCATGTAGTGGGAGTTCCTGGATGTGTATGTTCTTCATTGACAGGTTTGACACATGGAGATTGTGTTTGCAATTTATGGGTTGGATATGTTGTTGGCATAAGTTCTACTAATGTTTTGGATATCTTGTGGTATGGTAGATTGGATGGATTAGCATTTTTTGTGGGTGTTATTTCTGGTCTGGTGGGTTTATCAGTTGGATGAGGGAAACCTATTTTGGTTGTTGTTTTAGCTAATGGTTTATCTTGTTATTTGGAAGATTCTTTTTCTTTAGTATTGTGTTCTTGTTATGGCTTTGAAGTTGATGTTATTGATGCTTTTGTATAGATTGTGAGCATAGTGGAGTGGTGGCAGTATTCTATAGCCTTTGCTATTAGTTGGATTTGATGCTTGTGTTCTTTAGACTTGTGAATATATACCATGGATTGTTCCTTTCCTTGGAGGATGGCAGGAATTGTTTCCTGAGATGGTGAACATATTGGATGTTGTTGCAGGTGTCTAGGTTGGAGCATGCAAGCATTGCTCAAGATTCTTGTGATTGCATGTATGGCTGTGATGATGTTTTTTCATTCGTTGACTCTTAGCAATTAAATCCTGTTACTTTCATGGACTCTTCAAAGGTGCTTGACAAGTGGGAGAATGTTAGGAAAAAGAAGGTGTCTCAACCTTTGATTTTTCCCATAGCATTGATTTTTTCAAATTATTGAATGTTTCTAATTTTCTCACATTGTCTTTTGAGTTACAACTTGTAGTTTCTTTTATAATGAGTTAAGATGGAAATTTGATTTATAGGAGTCACTACTAAATTTGACACCATTTTCTGATGGACATTCATCGGTGGTTTGACAAATCTTTGTCGGAGTAGGGATGAAGTGATGAAAAAAAATTTGTCACTTTTTTTTTTGTCGTAAGTCTGATGACGAATTAAACGTCGAAATAATGGTGTAGATTTATCGATCG